>JAMKCH010070353.1:0-162598 GCA_023653785.1 Ophioderma brevispina | reverse complement strand
GCCGTTCAGTATCTATAACGCCAGCACCCGCCAAGGGGGAGCTCTACGGCGATAAGAGCCGCGCAGAATAGAGCAATTCCGGGGAATAGACCGGTAACCCCTGGACTAAACAAGGCTGAGAGGGCTCACACCCAAGGCAAGGCAGCATGCCAGCCAATAATGGGTGAAGCCACCCAGGCTAGGCTGCCCTGCACCACGGGGGAGCCCTGCCAAGAGCCGACCTTGGTTAGACCCGAGAGAACCGCCGAGACCTTACGCATCCCCGAGGAATGCCCGAGAGCCAAGGGGGCGCGACATCCCCGCAAGGGGGACAGGTCGTGGCGCCGAGAGCTGAAAGTCAACACCAACGAAGGCGTACAAGCAACACCCTAGCAACAGCCCCCGTAAGAGGGCGAAAAGTAGCAGTGGTTAGGCCCGACAATCAATGTCAAGGAAGGCGGATAACAGCCACCATGCATGGAGGCGGTGGGCCAGGTACCGCCACCTTGCGGCGGCACCAGGGCCCCACCGGGACCAGGCCTACTGCCATGGGTTGGGCCGCAGGAGTATCCACAAGGCTCGACTGCACCCAACCCGGCCCTGACGAGGGTACAGGGCGAGAAGGCGTGGGGACGACACCCCAAATCCCCGGTACGCTAGCCTATGTAGTGGACGGGTACACCTCCCTGCCCAGGCCCGGTACCCTGCTGTGCCACCGCAACATGGTCACCACCCCAGAGGGGTACGAGTCGCTGCAGCACGGCGCAACAACCGACCACCGAAAGCAGGCCGTACGCAGCCCCGACCAGCACCTGGGCCTGCTGCTGGGCACCGCGCAGAGTGCGTTGTGGCTATAGCCCGAAGGCTCCCGCAAAAGCGGAGCCCCGGTTTGAAGACAATAACCAAGACTGTCCTAACCCCACAGTCCAGTCCAACTGTGTGGATTAACCACGTCCGGTGACCGCTTAGCCTGTAAAGGCCGGCTGCGGCGGGTAACCCGGGTGGTCCCGCAGAGGTCAGCCCACGAAGCTGCCCCGCCGGACTTCAGCGGCGGGGCACCCACCACGGAATACAGGTGCAGGATACCCAGCACCCGTAACCACAGCAGGCGTACCCGCGTAAGAGACCTGAGCCGACCGAGTCATCTGGGCTCAGCGGACAGGAATGCCCGAAGACACCGTAACCGTAACCACGCTAGGCAAAGACAACAACGGTTGATGATTAGCCCATCTACCAGGGCATCACATCGTCCACTCCCACTCCGGAACGCCAGCCACCGCCAAGTCCCAGGGGAATTGGCAAGGAAGCAGACCGGCGCTAGCCTACACCGGAGCAGCCCTAGGGCTGAACCAGGCGAGCCGCGGCCGGTGGCATGCTATAGAACCGAATTTCGCCCCGCTAATACTGCCGCGAAGCAGCCGAAGCTACCCTACCTTTGGGAGCACCCAAATCACAGCCGCTGCCTTGGATGAACCCAAGACCGGAGCCCGACTACCACACCCCCCCTTCTCCATAGGCGAAACACACGAGAGAGGCGTACCCATGTCAATGCCGGCCCATTGAACTCCACAGTCCGATACAGAATGAGGAGCAACGGCTGGTGCAGGAGCACTGCCTGTGTTGACACACTGAGGATGGTGTCCCATACATGGATGACACGGGGCAGGTGCGCAATTGTTCGACATGACTGGTTGGAGCGTGAGCTGCTATATGGACAATCGTGCGCAAAAACCGTAAAGAAAATTAACAAGCGTGCCGTGGAGGACTCCCGGGACGCAACGTCGGACAAACAAAAAACCACAGTTTCGACTATTTACTAAAAGATACCACAAGCATATAATAAATAATAACAACACCACTTAGATGATGGTAGCTAGCGTTCCTGCTAAAAGATACCAAAACAGGACTCACACATAGTCAAGGCATCCAAGCTCGCCGGCACGTGATGGCAATGGGCCTTTGTTTACCTTTTTTACCGCTACAAGATACATGCCCGCAACGGCGGCCAAGAAAAGGATACCAATAAAAGTTCCGACGGGCGTGAAAATATCCTTGTTTCCCAACCAGGTCGAGCGTTATAAATCCGTATATAATTCCAATAAGCTAATCCAGATTAGTTAGGAATAGTAGTAAGAGTATTCCGTTTGAGACGACGACAGTCCAGTATCAAATATCTCAGATAAGTTTGGCTGCTATTTGACAGAAGCTGCGAAAAACATGTCGGTTTTTTATGGCGTGCCACAAGCCAAAACGGAATTGAGGAAGAGTTAAGGTCGACGGTGGACCTGGGTCACTGTCGGCCCATTTCTCTTTTAGGGGTGCTAAAAGAGGTATTTTGGGGCAGTTCACTTCTCAGAAGGGAATTGGACAGCAGAGCCAGACCGCGCCATAGCCTACACCGGAACAGCCCCTAGAGCTGAACCAGGCGCGCCAGGAGACGGCCTGGTGGCATGCTAGAGAGGGACCAGAAGTAGCCCGAACATGCAGCGGAACAGCCGAAGCTATCCACCGTTGGGAGCAACCAGAGCAGCAGCGGCTGCCGTGGACGAACCCCGGACAGGCGGAGGCACGACTACACCCCCTCTTCTCCGTAGGCGCAACACGGAAGGCGTACCCATGTTCAATGGCGGCCAATTGAAGGTAGACAGTCCGATACAGAACGGGAGCAACGGACTGGTTGCGGGAGCACTGCCTGTGGTGGACACACTGAGGATGGGGGTCCCATACATGGATGGACGCGGGGCAGAGTGCGCAATTGTTGAACATGACGGGGTGAGCGGGAGCTGCTAGATGGACAAGAGTGTGCGCACCAAAACCGTAAAGAAATTAACCAAAGCGTTGCCGTGGAGGATTCAGGGACGAAAGTCGGACAAAACAAAACCAGTTTCGAAATAGGTACTAAATATACCACAAGCATATAATAAAAATAATAGGATCACACCATCTTAGATTTATTGATAGGCTAGCAGTTCCTGCTACAAATAAACAACCAGACTCACACATAGTCCAAAGGCATCCACGGCTCGCAGCACGTGCGGCAATGGATGCCTTTGTTTACCTATTTTACCGCTACACAGATACATGACCGCAACGGCGGCAAGAAAAGGATACACAATAAAAGCTCTCCGACGGGCGTTAAATTCCTTGTTCCCGACCAGGTAGAAGCGTTATAAATTAGTATATATCCAATAAGATATCAGATAGTATGGTATAGTAGTAGGCGTATTCCGTTTGAGACGACGACAGTCAGTATCAAATATCTCAGATCAATTTTTGGCTGCTATTTGACAAAGCTGCGATAACACACGTCCGTTTGGTATGGCGGCCCCAAAACGGAATTGAGGAAGAGTAATGGTCGAAGGTTGTACCTGGGGTCACTGGTCAGGACCATTTTCTCTTTTCGGGGTGCTAAAATAGGTATTTTGGTCATTCCACTTCTCAGAAGGGGAATGCATATATTTCAGTAAAATTGGTGTTAAAGGAAATCAGCTCAGTGTAATGATTTATTAAATCAACAATTGGGTCTAATGATGATGGTTCCCTTAATGAAATCTGGACGTTCTAACAAGGAATTCGTGAAGAAGAAAATGGGACCAAGTTTGCCAAATGGGGCAGACGCACTTGAGTATACTGGTGCTATCTTTAGATTTATTAACGTTCTTGGCTCGTTACTCTTTTTAAAACTGGTTGTGTTTTACGTTGCCAATGTTTTGTGGTAGATTTATTACACAAACAAAAATTGTTACATAAAAAAAAATAAAGGGGATCGATTGATCAGATTTTAAAAAAAAAATTGTTTAATGACTGAACATTATTCTGGCCTCATGTGAAACATTTCATTAAAAGATTGTGGATGCATATACTATAATGTGTGTGTGTATGGAATCCGGTTTTGTCTCCGCTAAATGGGGGTGGCCAGATTCAACTCACACTCAGCAATACTGCTGGTGGGATTATTGGAGCAAAAGGTATGACAGGATACCCTTCCTGATGCCCATCCAGTGTTTCCGGGGGTGGGCTTAGAATTTGGGCAACCATGCCCACCATGCAGGCAGCATGATAACGAAAGATGCTAAAATTTGCATTTTATTATAAGATTTTTTTTTTTTGCACAAAAACAACTTTTGCTCATGAAAAAATCAAAGTCTAGGGTTGGTTATTTTTTTGTTACTTAGAGTATAGAACATTTTCTGGGAATGTTATAAAGAAATTTAAATTGAACTATCATATGCGAGTACTTCAGAGCACACAGGTAGTAAGTAGCCTACAGCAGGACGGTGAACCTGTGAAGCTAACTTGTACAGGAGGTACTACCAGATGATGTCCTGACAATGAGGTCTACAGATACTTAGCAGTACTGTTGTGTACTCTTATATGACCCGTGGTTGAGTACCATGAATTTCTTCGTTACACAGAGGGCACCTACTGCATTGGGGCTATACATTGTGACTTAGTATGTCACAGGAGTTTCCATAACCTGACCCTCTGACACACTTATGAATTCGGAAACCCTTCACAGAATAAAGCACATGTTTATTCCGTTAAGGTTTCTGAATTCATAAGTGTGTCAGAAAAAGTGTGTCAGAAAAAGTGTGTCAGAAAAAGTGTGTCAGAAAAAGTGTGTCAGAAAAAGTGTGTCAGAAAAAGTGTGTCAGATGGATCAGGGTTACGGAAACTCCCATATGTCATACAGGTAGAATCTAGCTGTGGTCATTTTCCTAGTATTAAACACTTCACTTACCTCCTGAGTTGGAAGTTAAATTGAGCCTGCGTGAAGTCATCCAGTGTGTAGGTGTGTCCTTTCTCCACTTTACAGACCCATTCACTGATACGATAACACATCTCTCTCACGTTCAACAATGCAGGCCTCAAAGACTGAAACAAGTTATAGTTTAATGTAAAAAAATGACTATTTGGGTCATTTCATGGAAACTGGGACTCAAAGTGTGACATTTGATGGAATTTCAGATTTGTGTCAAGAGTGATAGAGCTATGATCTCATTTGATTACCTAATCAATTCGTAAACTTTCATTCTGTGGTTTGAAATAAATTTGGAGAGCTTCAAAATAATTAGATATTGTTTTTGGTCTGGAAATTTGACAAATTCAATTCACAATGTACAGGGCTGCATGGGTACACCACATCTATAAGGGGTCCTCCTTTTCAAAAATAAACACTTGTGATAATTCAAGCTTTAATTCAAGACCAAACTATCAATGATTTGAAAATATTGAACTTTGCAGGAATTGCTTCAAGTGAAGGATAAGTCTGTAGAAGATCATAGTTACCTTTCGCAGCGGTAAATTGAAGAAAAGGAAGAAAACGGCAGGGTTCCAAGATACTATTTCTCCATTCAATTAACGTGTTGTAGTAAGTGCCGTACGGACATTACGGACTAATTTCCGACTTCTGTCCCTTATTAGGTTGTTTCTGGTCTTATCATTTGCAGGGTATGTTAGGATACCTGTACTTGTTACGTACATGCTAAATCTTATTTTTGATGATTTTTTCAATTTTGCTGTTAGCAAATCACTGATAGTGTGCTTTACGGTCCTGCAATAACAAATCGGGCATAACAGTCATAGAGGAATAGTGTACCAAATGGTGTAAATCGGAAAAATTGTCACTATTTTTACAAAATCACACCTGGGAACACCATGTTACATCGTGAAAGCAGCTGAAGACCTTATACTTACACCTTTGAATCAAACTTAACTTTTGGATAACTATGTTGACCAAAGGTTCAGTATCAAGTCAAATTAAGGCTACCACTATACATATTATGTAAAGGTAGCATAAGAAGGTTAACAAGGGCACAGAGGTCCAACTTCGTGAAATGACCCGTTTGTGTGTGGCAAGTGATGAAGACTATATCAATCATACACATGCACTTGAATTCAAAAATGGATACACAGCTGCTATTTCAAATTTCCACAGAAAAATGCACAATTTATGCACACACCTGCACACCACACACACACAAAATGTACACAAACTTATGCACCACAACTTGATAGAGATTGAAAATCATTCTAGCATAGTGCATTTTAACTATATTTTCAAATTGTTCCTATTAGTGCATCAGTTTGAAAGGGGTAAACAAGTGTGGTGTGTGTATGACAATCATAACTTTTTTCCCGCATAATCGAGGACTTCTAACAACTAAAGATGTCCTTGGTTATTGAGATCCTAATCTGTGAACCTATTACCTGACTGCTTATTTCCATCTGGGGACCTCAACCTGATGTCAATGACCCTTTATTGCGAAGAAAAGAGTTAAACTGCATCTGAAAATGGTTATACTGTATTGTGTGTATGTGTGAGTGTGTGTGTGCACACATGTGTATGTGCGTGAATATGCAAATGTCATCCTCCTGAACTACTTACTGGATTACAATGAACAGATTTCTCTTCCAGTTGTTTCTTACAGTTTGTTATTTTCCTTTGAGCATACTTTTTAAAATGCTTACTCATGTTGTGAACGCCTTCCATTTACGAAACATGCAAATTGTTGGTATCTTGACCCACCGGTGTGTAGTACTTGTACTCCTGCTCCCAGCGATCTAGCTCGGTGAACTCGGCCTCGTTTTTCGTCATCCTAGTCAACACCTCCTTTTCGGCTTATTGTGTAGTAGTCAGCTGGTTGGATGTTGTTGTGTGTTGACAATTCTGAGAAGAAGATTTTCTTCAAAGTTATCCATAAAATTCAGTGAAACTGTTCCATAATTTTCAATTGATAAAGATCTAACCAGGATTTTTCATTAAACTTGTAATTTTTTCATGAATAAAAAGCAAATAATACCACCTTTATATGTTACATCATCAAGTTTTTTATGTCAAGATTTTGGTGTCGCTGGCGTTTGAACCATCTCGCAGTGGTTTTCCGTTTTTGTGTACAAATTTTAAAACCTTAAGTGGCATACATAAGTACACCAGGGGGTGTGACACTTCGTGCCTGTCGTCTTTTGCTCCTTTCACACAACAAAACATTACAAAAAACAAAACACCGCAATATGGCATGGAAAAATACGAAAGTTCGCATATCGAACAAAATTCATGGTCCTCCTGTAAATATATTAACCATTTATAACCATGACATAAGCAAACTTCTCATTGCAAAACGACTCGACTATATAGAGCGCGCCCAGATGAACAACGGTCCAGCCTAGTTTAAGGGGTTGGTACATTGATGTTTCACAATGTTAATTATTTTGTTTTTCAAATGCCCCCTTTTCAGTTTCTTCAAGTGAGGCAATTTGGTATGTTTGTATCAAAAAAATTAGCTCGTTTAATGTTCTTTAGATTTATTTTTATGACTCAAGTTATATATTTTGCTACAAGACCCATCAAGCCCTTACATTCACACATTCGGGTCCCTTCAATGAAATCCCCTTGAATAATTTAGTTCCCTACTATTTGTTTTTGTAAACATAACTTAATTCACCGTATATCCATATTATAGCAATTCAAAGCACAGCTTTAATATAACCACCAATTTAATGATTTCCAATAGTCACAAAGATAATCGCCTGTGGTATTGTTATCCCGAGTTTACCTGGACTTTTTTAGGCTGTGCCCCACCTCCCTAAAATCTAACCAAGTCGTTATAGCATCCCCTGTAAAAATAAGGTCCAGGGACACTGTGCGTCCACAAGTGTCCCATCCTCCTGATTTTAAAATTTCCTCAATGGTTACACTCCCTTAGGTTATATGGGTGATAGTTAACGGATGACACTTCTGGCACAGCTGGTGTCATGTTAAGTAGAACCCCCCCAGCTTCGGTTTCTCTCAAAAAACCAATCATCATACGTCATGATCTCTGGGATGTCCCCAAAGCCTCAAGCACCCACCACAAGCATTGGTGAAAATTATGCAATGGTAGGGTGACCGTGTCCCTCGCGTGTGCCTGCCCCCTCTGGGGCTTGAGGTTTGGGTTCCCTTGTGAGTTGGTGATCTGAAGGTTGGTACTGGCCATTGAGAGTTCCTTGAGGATCTTATAACGAATGCCATGATTAAGAGTTTACAGATTCCAAAATAGTCGGCATTGGAACTACATAAACTTGTATTTCAACTATACAAAAATGATAATAGATAACACAGCTGTTTAAGCCAAAAAAATTCTCATATCCAAGATTACATAACACTTGGTAGTGTCAAAATATATACAAATGATTTCCCAGCGATCGTAAGGTAATATTATAAATACAAACTGATTTGTAGGGATCTGCTCTTCGCTGGATTTGCAACTTAACCATCCCCTATATCAGTTCTATAGAGTCCTCATACGATTGTCACAAAAAGTCTTCAAAAAGAGCTTTACTTAAGTACAGAGGCATCTCTACAAACAATGGAAAGATGTTCAACGATACCATTCATTACCTCATAGATCACTTCATGCAACGCCACAAGGTAAATCCAAGGATTTCATTCATCATACAAAGCTTCGGCAGGGTCCTAGTGGGAGCGTTTCATATGTGCTTTATTGGTAAAATTTCCTTTTTTTCCAGAGAGTCGCATTTCATCATTGCAGCACTACAATACACAGGGAATTAACTCACCTCCAACATAATCAATCTTAAACAAGATAGGAAATTCCCCTATTTATTGTGTAATGGTAAAGCGGACGTCCATGGGCAGGACAGAATGTTTCTTTTGTGGTGATTTCTTAGCATTATTAGGATATTAAGAAATCAACATCCTCATCATTTGGTTCACCCCGACCTCAACAACAAAACTAAAAACTGTTTTATAGCGCCAACTGGCGTTTGGTAGGTACTTTTGCTGACCGTAGAGCATTACAATCGTTTGCCGTACAACATAGGGGGAGTGTCTTCCTTTCTTAAGATATCTTTGGTACTGACTCTACCTGCCTGTAAGACAAGCATTCTGATTGGCAAATTCTTCATATATGAATTTCAATACCGCTGAAATGCACAGCTCCAATATTTCAGCTCTAGCCCTCTTTAGCCCTACCACAATTCATTACATACATGTTCTGAATGGCACAACTGTAACTTAAAGATATACGCACATTTGAAAAATAGTGCGCCCTCAAGATATTTTAAAATTGATATTTTTGCATGGCTGTAAGGCTTTTATATACAACAGCCTCTACCGAAATGATTAAGACCAATCGGCGTCCTTATGGGTAAACAGAACGATTGTATAATTTAACGTCGCCGGCACGTTTAAATTCAGAGACGACAAAATGGCATTTAAGTTTGTAACACGAACACGCACACCGTATGATGTTTCCCACTCTATGCACACTTTTTGATCGTTCTATAACCTTTGGTTTTAATATCATGAGTACAGTCAAAAATATTCATGTAATATACACATATGTTTGATTAAAGTTATGGAAACTTAAGTTGCCTAAATTACCTGGATGTCTTTATATGTCCCTATCTGTTTGGGTATGTATTTTTATGTGTAAAATATATCTCTGTGCTTCCAATGGCCTAGCTATCATTTGAGGAGCAATTGAGAAATTTCATATTTTTGTACAATGTCCAGTGCCACTTTTAAGTGGTGTGAAAATCCCATTAAACCAAATATGGCAAGTATTTGTTCCCTCAACAATGGTGTTCTAACACGGGAATAATGACCACCCCTAGTTACCTGTGTCTGTCTGAGGTCATCTGGGAGGTCAGGTAGAGGGTGAGGCACTGGATGGTCTCTCTAAAGGATCTACAGATGTGCCCCTCTTAGTCTTCTTGCTCTCTGGCTCACCATTGCGTCTCGACTTGACTGCCGCGGCTTTTGGCTAGCTCCTCTGCTGCTTTCAAAAAAATACGTCGGATGTACTCTGGCTGGTTGTGTGACTGAAATTTAGCTGGCCAGGCTGTCAAAATAGTGAGAACAAATTGGTTTAGTTTTGCCTATCTAATATGCTTAATTGAACACACAGGTCTGATATTTTGGGTGTGGGAAGTGCACAGCTCTTTTACAAGCAAACTATTGGCAAATCTGTGCTTTATTTTCCCATGACATGGTTTTCCGAATTCATAAGTGTGCAGAAAAAGTGTTTCAGATGGTCAGGTTTCCGGCAACTCCCTATTTTGATAATCTAATATTTGGCCTTAAATTGAACACACAGTCTGATATTTTTGGGGGGTGTGGATGCGGCACAGCATCCTTTACAAGAAAAATATTGTCATTCCTTCATCTCATCAATATGACATGGGCCCATTAATTTGGAACACAAAACAAATCCTACTCTGTGATGCTAATCTTTTGTTTTTTTGTCACTGGTAACTTTCATTTAACCTAGAACTCTTTATTAGAACTACAGCCCTTGCAAAAAAGAACTGAATAACCGAAGCTATCCAGGGATTTACTCCATGAAATGAAACGGGGTCAATGCACCATTGGATTACCACGTTTCATTCCGTTATCACACATTTTGTACTCTCGACGGAATAAGCGTGTAATCCAATGGGTGCATTGAGCCTGTTGTCATTTTTTTTTCGCTTCATCTAATATGTGATGTGATCTGGGAAAACTGCCACATGGTCTTGTGAAATTTATATTTTGAGTTTTTACTATCACTGAAGTTTAAATATTAGTTTCCATAACTGTTTTTACTTCTGTCTCTTTGATACACACCAACAAAGTACACTTTACAACCTGACAAAAAAATAACGTACAATATACGATTTTAAGGCTATTTTCTTTATTTTTCAAACGTCCTGTGCCACATGTTGCGGGTTTCCCAGATCACATCACATATAATAGCCGTCTAGCCATATATATCACTTCACAACACCCTGCATTTTATACCAGCATGACATTAACCTGACCCATGATACCTTTTTTCTGACACTAACATACTTATGAATTCCGCTCTTTTCCGTGAAAGGTTTTCTGAATTCATGTGGTCAGAAAAAGTGTTTCGATGGGTCAGTTACGGAAAAATCCTGAACATTTGCCAGTTCTTCACTTCCACTTTGTTGTCAATTTTTCTCAGTTTTCATTTCCAAAAATCCAGTTCCCTATCCATAAATTGGTCTAACATTCAGTTCGGAAGGCCCACTTTTTCAAAGAAAAGTCAGTTCTCAGTCTTCAAGTTCGGCACTTTGTGCCACACACTCCTACCCAACCCAGTTGAAATCGCCCATCTTACCAACGGCCAGCTAGCATGAGTAGGCTTGATCTCGTCACCCTCTTGTGCTGGTGTCATCGGTTGAATCTCAGTGCCTTTGTGTTAGTGCCTACTTGTTTAGGTGCATATGAATAGAGTCTGCTTATTAGCTTCTCTTGGTCAACACCTGGGAGACCCAAGCCCTGTTCTTCAGGTGATCCGTGGCCATTGACATCCTTAACAGTGGTGGGTCTGTGTGGCGTGTGTAGGCCATTCATTGTCTGTGACTTTTTTTATCTAACACTTAGAAACTGTCTGAACAGTACAAAAAAGGAAAGAACATGTTTGTTAATCTACACTGATATCAAAATATGGGAAGTAAGGTTATGATGCTGCGGTCCTGAAAAACAGATGCAAAATAAAGTAAAAGAAAATATTTGTAAGATTTGTAGCCAGGGGCGTACCGACTGGGGGGGGGGGGGGGGGGTGGAGTTGCCCCCTCGGCAACATTAAACCGCACACGGACCCAACCCCCGCGTGAGCGTGGACCAAACCTGGCGTATGCGCTGCGCGCCCCACCTCGCCCGGGAGGCCTGGTGAAAACATGCAGCACACGAGCCAGATTAACCTAAAACCCGCTGGGCTAGCATGCTAAGCATGCAGGGTGTGCGTAACAGGCTGACCGTACGGGAACTAGCGCTGACGGCACAAGCACCAGTACCCGCACGGTACCCTAAACCCCCCCGACCCCCCCCCTCTTTAGCGTATTACCACCTTTCTAATCGCTTCTGCTTCACCCCCTAGCCCTGAAGGCCTGGTCAAGCATGCACACGAGCCGATGTTGAACACCGCGCGCTAGCAGTCTAGCCATGCGTGGAAGTATTGAGCAAAACGACACCCCTCGGCGCCCCGTAACAGGGCACCGGGAAACCACCTCAAGGGCTGGACGAATCAAGCCCCTAGACCGGTACCACGGCAGCGCGGTCGCAGGGTCCGAGACCCCTGAACCACGAGCGCCGGGTGTCGGTACTGGCGATGGATCGGCCCGAGAAAACCCGGGCGTTACCATGGCCAACACACCGCCACCGGACGGACTGCAGCCGCTCAATCCCACAGGGAGAGAGCAGAGCAGACCACGCTAGCCTGCACCGATAAAGCAACGAGCTAAATCGTTTGTTAAATCTACAATGATACAAAATATTAAGTAAGGTTTATGAATGCTGCTGTCTGAAACAGATGCAAAATAAAGTAAAAGAAAATATTTGTAAAGATTTTAGCCAGTGGCATACCGACTGGGGGGGGGGAGTTTCCCCCTCTGGCAGGAAATTTGGACCAATTTCAGCCTAAATTTGAGCAAAATAAAGTAAATTTGGCAATTTTTGTGTGCTATGTGCGAATTTTGTCAACTTCAGACTTAATTGGAGCCAATCACTGGGACGACTTACGAATTTTTCCCCCTCTGGCGGGACAAATTGGAAATTTTGTACCCTCTGTACATAAATTAAAGGTCCATTTTGTGATCCAAGGACCTCATTTTTTGTTAAAGGTGCAACGCGAGATTTCATATAACAGGTGTCCTTAAAAAATGTGAAAATTCTGATTTTTGCACTGACATTGGAAAGAGGTACGGGTATGTGCGGCCCTTAAGACCCCCTTTTCGCGTCTCTCCAGCCGTTCCCAAGACCCCCAGTTGAAGCATAATTCAGTTCTTAAGGTCCCCTTTTCAGAACATTTTGGCCTCAGAAGCTGAATTTTAGCCAAATTTTAGCTCCCAAGCCTGCAAATTTCTCAAGATTTCAGTTCCCAAGCCCCTACTTTCGGAGACAAAATCCGTTCCCAAGCCCCCAAGTTCGGAAATCGGGGCCGCACATCCCTACCTGAAAAAAAGTTGGCCGTCCTGCTTGTTTCTCTGCTGTCTCCTGCTCTCCCTTTCCCCTGCCCCCCGCCCCTCCCTTATTCCTGTGCTTTTTCCTCCCTTGCGTCGCTCCTCTCTATCCGTCTTCTGTGCCAGCTTTGATCCATTCTGCCTCCTTAGTCCAAGTCACACTACAAGTTATTTCAGGTTAAAGTGACTGAGGAGAGATTTTTTTAGGACACAAATTTCAGATTTAACTGTGTGTTTCCTCCATACGGTGACACGTTTATGGCGGTTTATATTTTCCGTAAGGTTTCGCGAATTCCTAAGGGTGTCAGAAGAAGGGTGTCAATAATGGAAACACCCATTTAACTGGATCGGTTGTATAGCGCACCTGTACCCTAATTGTTTCAAAGTTTATTGAGACAAACAGAGCAAAAGAAAACCGGCAAACCTGTTTGAACTTGCTGCTATCATAATCGTTTCGCATAGAAACACATGGCTTTAAAATTTTCTGGTCTGGCATGACAGAAAATACTAATCAATCTTCTCTTCCAGCAAAATAATGGGTGTCGCGCGGGTTCATCATTCATCGTAAAGAGAGTAAGCGCGTTCGCTCAAAATCAGACCTTTAGTCGCATGCTTAAACCGGGCAATTATCATTTCAGGTCATCTTTAACCCAATTTCGTCGATACTTTACGTCTTAAATACAACAAGAGAGAACTGCCACCACCCTCATGAAAACCACGAACAACCCGCTGAACGCCACAACGATCATACGCAACGAAACGGTCAATGTTTGGCAGGCGCGCGATAAAGTAGCAAAACGCGGTAATTACGGGCGAGCATTTCAAACCTAAAAATCAACTTCATACACATACCATAGCGCGTACTATCCTGGGTTCATTAAACGAATTGATCCCGGGCAGCATCGGCCATGAAATTGCTTACTTTTCATTTCAAAGCAGCTGTTTAAAGAATTGGCCAATCTCGCTAACGTATTACGTTAGTCTAAGATTCCTTTTTACTAGGTCAAGTGCAGGGCTGAGGCCTGTGCATACACCTCAATCAGCATTCATTTTAAAGCGCAGTCTCAGACTCAGATTTGATTCTAGCCCGCGGTTGGCTCTGGCATTTCCGTGCTACGATAGCCCCTGTTATCACCTCCTCTACAAAGTCCATAGAGCCAGTTCATCATAAACTGTGATCCATGTCCACCTATGTGCCACAAATTCAGAATTGTTGGTATACATAACATCTTCTATGGACACGAAATTCGTGAAACGTCCCATGATTTGTATCATTGATGCCGTGATGTCTTAAACGAAAGCTTGTATGCCAAAAGTTACACATAACGTTTTCACATGGTGTATTGACACCTTGGTCGTATTTTTCTACAATTGATTATGTAAATATAAGTGACGTATCGTTGGTTTGTCTCCTGTAATAACCAGACAGTGGGTCGATTTAGGAATTTTGCATATCCCATATCCCAACTAGCATGCTACGCTGAATTGGATGAATAAACATAGTATGTCATAGCGGCAAGATGATTTCGTCACACCGGGGGGGGGGGCTAAACACCCTTATTTATACTGGGCGTATTCGTGCTCAACGCATATCCATCTTGGTCGTAAACAACCTTTAAACAACTTCGCTTATTTCCGATAAAAATTCGGCTATTTTTAATAGGAAGCCAGGTTAAACCCCATTCACACTGTCGAAATTTGGATATTACTGGTGCTAAAAGTGGAAGAGTTTTTAGGCAAAAGTCACCGGTGAGGCTAATTGAATTGAATCAGGTAGATCTATATGAAAATTGGAGGTGAAATGTCTGTCAGTGGTTGACATTTGAAGGCTACACAAACAATTTCATATAGTGGTTAAACACGTAGTGTTTTGGGACTTCAGCATAATTGTTAAGCAATACTGTTAATGAAACGTCATGTGAAGTCTCAATTATTGGACTAAAATCTCCCTCAAGCGGTATCACAAATATGACGTCACCAATTCTTAAAAGTAATGACCGGTGCTCTTCATTTGTATTGTTACAAATAGTTTGTTCTTAGCACTATTCTCTACAATGGTTTGTTTTTTTCTTTAGCATAAAGTTTGTGGATGTTTGGGTGTTCAATTGAGCAGCAATTCAAACGTTAAGGGCTTAAAAATTCCTGACATGCTTCGTGGCATGCTAGTGGAAAAGTTAGCATGGCAGCGGCCATAAAATACACATGGCATACGTGGTATGCGGTTGCACGTGCTAAATCGACACTGAAGGCTTAGGCTTTAAGCAAAGCTAATAAGGACAAAATTTGTCATTACTGTCCGTACGACGACACTTACTCAACACGTAATTCACGTAATTGAATGGCGATTCATATCTTTGAGTATGTCTACTGTTTTCTTTCCGCTTCCTGTTAAGTTTTTCAGTTTGCAAAAAAAAATTTATGAAATTCTACAGAACTCTTCTCTTCAATACGGCCAAATCCCACATTGTAACTTCCGTTAATATTTTTGGATCTCCTGACCTTTGACTCCGTTAATATTTCCAGGAAAATTGTCTTTTAGTAATTTGCGTCAAAAATAGTTCTAAAGCTGCTTAGTTGATATTACCAAATAGAAAACATTTTTCTACCAAATAAATTTACGGCTTGAATTTTTATTGGCTATATAGCTGGAATAGTTATAAAAAGCATAAGTATTAAAACCATATTGATTTGCCCCAAAGGTCAGAGTCCTAAAAAGTGGCAAAACTTCCCACAATGCATCATAAATTCTTTAATGCCAGATTTCGCTTATTATAGGCTACTAGCTGGCGGCCCGCTGCTTCGCTATGGGTTATTGGAAGGGCGGGAGCCATCACTGAAATGGAGGCGATCACTGGAACAGAAGCGATCACTAAAACAGAGTGATCATCTGAAGAAGTGATCACTGAAGAATTGACACCTTACACACTATGGCGACATGCCGGCCTTAAGCCCAGCAATCGGTGAAACACCCACGGCTAGTGAATTGTGACAATCCTGAAACTCTCAGTATAAATAACCGTTATCATGATGAAGTTTGAGACACCAGCATTCTGTATTCTTAACATTTTTGAAAATTAACGTATTTCTCGTAGTTTCCGTCTTAATAGCCCATAGTAGTTAACGCATTTTCTACCAAGGCAACGTTAAAACTTTCCGTCTATTTTTAAAATCTTTTCTTTTCAAAACTACCTTCCCTGTGTCCTAACCCGTGGTGTCCGTCATACCTGAACCAAATCGGCAATAACATGACTTGTTTATGACCATTTTTAAAATGGGCAGTTTAATATAAAATGCTGGCCAAGCAGTTGCCAGGTATTTTAACCGGTAAATTTAATGATTTACCGACCGTAATTTACAGTTTACAGTAAGTTTGTAAAACAGTAATTTTTTGTTTACGTTCGGTTTTCACCCCATAAAATTACGGCAAGCTTAAAATTTGCATGTAAATAACCTAAAAACAGGGCCGCGGCAGCAAATTTGAAATTGGTGGTGCGGCGGGCTAATGAAGTGTCCGTGTAAGCATATGAGCGTACGGATAAACGGCGTGCAGTTCTGGCTCTATGATATTTTGGCGCTCAAAACATTATGCTCCATGGACCATAATTGTCCCCCATCCTGCGAAGCGGCGAAACGCCTTGGCAAGTTTCCCTTTGTTCCAAAAACCTTTTCCCACCGATGCAAGCAAATTTGATAGAAATGCAATTTGAAATAATGCTATACTTATGATCAACGGTTTAAAAAGTAAAAATAGTTGATGGTTTAAGTTATGTTTGAAGTTAAGCATAAAGTTTTTCTGGTAGAGTTTCTATAATCAATCCGGTCCGGGGTGGGTTTTGCGGGATGTTGTTGTCCCCTCCCGCGGCGAAAGGCGCTAGTAACGCCTTGCAATATTCATTTTCCCAAAGTCCACAATTTCCCATGCAAATTTGATAGAAACAACTTGAAATTTGTAAGTGGTTCACTGAGAGTCCTACAGTTCACTCAATGGTATTATCATATATCATTATCTATTTATTCTTTATAAATTGATTATTGTTAATCTCCAACGATTGCCCCGTAGACTTCGTGTGGCAAAGTGGTTTTTGTTTGAATATTGTTCTCCTACACAAGCCGCCATTTTGTTATTTGAGCTCTTTTTTAAAAACGTCAGTTTCACACATTTTCACCACGGTGCTAACGCAAATATTGTATGGTAATAAATCTTCAAACGAATTTTTGATATGCCATCACCCTTTTGAGAAATTTTAATGACAAAAAAGTTGTAAAAACGCTTTTTTGGATCGGCACTCTGTAGGTATTATCAACGTTTTTAAAAAAGTAACATTATCTAGTTGATGGTTTTAAGCTTTCTTTAAACTAAAGAAAAGTGTTATGTAAATTTCTATACAAAGCTGCTTGGGAGGTGGGTGGCGGGAGGTGTGGGTCCGCCCTCCTGCGGTCGAAGCGCGCAACCCTTGTCTATTTCGCTTCCAAAACAAACATTTTCCCATGCAATTTATAGAAACCAGTTTGAAATAATGCTTATAGGTATGATCAAACGGTTTTAAAAAAGTAAAATATAGTTGATGGGTTAACATTTGTTATTTGGTCAAAGTTTCAATGGATAGTACGCGGTACATTTTTTCATAAGCAATTTGGTGGTAAAAAACCATTGTTTTAGTTTTTTCGCCTGATGGGGCAATGGCCGCAAATTCAAGCCTGTGCCGCATAAGCGATGCGCGGGTGTGGGTGCGGGGCGAAACTTAGGAGTATTTAGTTTCAAGGTCATATCTTCTAACTACTTAATAATTGAATATTACCCAGATAAACTGTAACTAAAGTTCTAATTTTTGAATGAATCACGTCAAAGTTTGGCCACCGGTCCTCGTTTCATATTAAATTCATGCGTATAGGTAGTACAATATTGGTCGCAACGTTCAAAGTCATTTCTCAAATCTGGAGAAAGGTCCCTACACTAAATTAGGTCTGTATTAGCTTTACTTTTTAATATCGGCGCTTAGCCCGGCGGAAGGCATTTCGCAATTTTATGGGTTCTAGAGGATGTTTCCAATATAAGTAAGCAGGAAACTAGGGCCAATGTTTTCTGTTGTGTCAGGCGTGTTTGGCACGGTGTTTGCACGTGCAAGTTTTTTTATAACCTTTATAAAGGTGTTGGTACATTTTTTTCCTGGAAAGTGGGGAGAGTTTTTTTTGTTTTTGTTTTTTTTGGTTGCGTCTTCATGGTGGGTGAATTTCTCCTTCGCCCTCCCCCCGAAGTCTAATGGTGCGTCCCTTAACTGCAAAGCCCGGGAAAATTGTGTTTTCTTCTAGATGGGCTCCTCGTGGTAAAAAACGGGCATTTTTCTCATTCAAATTTGATCGATGACACTTTGACATTTGTAAGTGGTTCACGTTGTAATTTGGTGTGATCAAATAAAAGTAGAAGTATACTTGATTTCTTTTTGTATAATCACGTGTACATATGTAAGGTTTTCGTGGAGAGTTCCTATATCAAGGTATAAGGCAGCACGAGTGTGAGTGTGGGAGGCTCGAAACGCTTTGCAGTTTGCATTTGCAATGTTCGCGTTTCGCACAACACTGTTCTCATTCAATTGACAATTTGAAATATTCAAGTTTGCGGCGCCTATATAATGCTTGGAAAGAGATCTCATCTGTAGCCGGTGTACCCCCTTTAAAAATCCTACATGAAATCAAACAAGATAGACCGCTGCACTGAAATCGGTCCCGTGTCTATAACTCCTATAGGTGCAACGAAAGATTTGGTGCATCCATTATGTGTTTATCATGTAGTGATTTCATATAGATAAGATTTTGATTTTGCTGCTTAATTTTAATTGTAACCACAACAGGGCACTGTGGTCGCAGTGGATATTACTGGCGACTCTGAGCCCAAGGTTGAGGGTTCAGCCCCGCTGAGGCCGATGTGTTGTGGCACTTGGGCAGGCACTTTAGCCCCATTTACCACGCTCACTTGCTTCGTCGACCCAAGGCGATATTCGTATAGGGCTGTTATGGGGAATATTAACAATCTAAGTAGGTCTGATATGATTTTGGTGCGGCTTGGTCCACTGGGCCTGAGTGTAACGAAACTGATGTGTCCCCCATGCGAGCGTGTTCCTAGGGCTAGACTGCATAGCAACAACATGTATCGGAATATAAACCGTGACCTTGTAGACGGAGGCATTTGGGTACATTGGCTAAACAAAAAATGATGCATACAAACACTTGCAATGGAGAACACAATAGACATATGGGTGGTATTACACCAATCAGTCACCCCGGTGGGTTGCCGTTGTCTTCAAAGGTTTACTTATTGCTTGACGCACGTACTTTCCTAAAATGCACACTACCCAAGTATTATCGCCCCTACTAAACAACATACCCTAAACAAGGCATTTTTGTCTGTTTTGGGGCTACCATAAACAATCTTTTTGTCAGTTTTTGCCACCCAAACCAAGTTAGCAATGGATTTGTTGATAATACCCCCTTATTATCTGACTTTGCTCATGTACTGTACTTCAAAATTACAATATTTTTTAAATTTTATCTCGTCGTACTCACAATTTCAGGGTTCCGAAAAAACATACCCTTTTTTTCATATTTTGCTGTTTTTGGCACCTTAATCGATGTACGCGCGTACAGCGCCTGTTGAAAAAGAGACCCTTTTTTTTTACGCGTTTTCTTGTTCCGCATCCTATCCCACTTTGAATACAAGTGGCCCCCCCCGGGTCAGTCACCCGGACGCTGTCATAATATGACCCCAGAACCGGCCTAGATGAAGCGAAATGATTGTGACGATTTCCTGATCGCAGCCGGTAATCATTATAGCCAACAGCGCTGTGATCTGATGAATGGCGGCTTTATTAAAAGCCAATAATTATTATTATTATTATATTATTATGGGTTGTAAAACATAGTTCATTCATTTCACAATTTTGTACCAACGCAATCTAAGAGTATCATTCACATGGGGAACATTTTTTTGATAGAAGCTTTACAATTATAATATGCAGAAATCAGAATTTTCATATTTTGTTCGGGACAACAAACCCGTTTTGAAATCTCTCGTCTCACCTTTAACCTTTAAAAAAAAAAGGGAAATTTTATATTGTTTTACAAAGATTTTCCGTATAAAGTATAACAATGATAAAGTGGCTAAGGTATCTTGTCGCAATTGTTTTTTTTTGGCGATTGGGGAGGGGACGACGGCTCGTCTGTTTTTCTCTGTCTGTCTCTCTGGAGCTTTTCAAAATTTTCACCTCTACAATTACATGTAATTCTATTAATCTCTTCGCCATCTCTCCCTCTATGCTCTCTCTCTCTCTCCGCTTGATATATCCCTCATCTTTTCCCCTCTAAGACCCTTACCATTACATATTCCCTCTAGCTCCCCTTTCTTTTATTTCCTTTCTCTGCTTTTGCCCCTGGTTTTGTTTTTTTTACTTCACTTCTTTCTTTTTCCAGCCCTTTTCTCTCATCTGTCTTCCTCTCTATCTTTCTATTACTATCTTTTGTCCATTATTTAAAAGTTCTCACCTCTGTTTCTCTCTTCTCTTGTTTTAACCTTACCTCTTTCCTTGTCTCCTCGATCGCACCGCCTCCTCTCCTCTTTCTCTTACTGTACGACCATATATCCTCTTGCTTCGTAGCTACTTTGCCCTTCCCTCGTTCCCCTCTCTTTTGAATTCCTCTTTTCTGTTTTACTACTTTGATTCCCTTTTCTTTTTTTCCCTCTAATTTGCGTTTTAGTCTGTCTTTCTGGCTTCCTTCCTTTTCTATATCCCCTCAACATTTCCCCCTGTTCCCCCCTAACAAATTAACGTTGTCCTCTCTTTTTAAATGCCGTCCTCTCCCCCACCATCTCTCCCTCTCCCCTAGCCCCAAATTGGTATTTCTGATGCATCTGTTTTCTCTCTCATTCCGTCGCTCTTCTCCCTCGAACCATCTCTCTTCTTCTCTTCCTCCTCTCTTTCCCTCTTCTTCTGTCTCTCTCTCTCTTCTGTATGACAATCTCTCCACAAATTACATTTCCCCCTATGTCCTGGATGTCTTTATATTCTCTCTGCTTTTAGAGTGGACCATAAAAACTTCTACAATACAACACCGGTTTGTTTTGTACATTTCCCCCTCAATCTCTTGCTTCCTTAGGCGTACGGACGGTCACGCGAATCATGCGCGCGCTACCGTGACATGCCCGGCGATGCGTCACAAATCGCTGCACAACGCGTCCCTGTGTATCACCATGAAGTTATACCACCGGTCGTTGGCAAATCAGCAAGTGGTTAAATAAATTACGCACGACGCGCTGTAAGCAGGTTAATGATTGGGCGACGACTGCCCGTGAAAACATACCGGTCGGACAAATCAGCCAGTGTGTAATCAATGGTTACGCCGGCGCGCTTGTGAAGGCAAGTTATGATGGGTGAGGACTGGCGGTGCTTCACTGGAAAAAGGAGGAAACCCAATAAAGTCCCAATCCGATGGCGCTAACTATGCAAAGTTGCGTTTAATAATCACTAGCGGGAGCCCGCGCTTCGGCCGGGCTCCCGCGAGCTGAGTGAATGGGAGCGATCACTGAAATAGAAGCATCACTGAAACTGAGCGATCACTGATACTACGGCGACACCACCTCAAACTCCCATAGATTACCCTAGTCGCAACATTCTTAACACTTTCAATAACTCAAGTTCCTTTAGTTCCCGCCTGTGAGCTCATTTAGTACCAATTTCTAGAAACTTCAATATTTATCCGTAAAACTTTCTGATACATTTTATATTGCTGCATCTCAACCAGTTAGGAGAGGGGTACCGGAGCCGGAATAATAACATTTGTCATCATAGCTCAAATTAACCGTACGAATGTGAAGTTCATGTAAACAGGGATACAAAATAAAAGTGGTGGCCATTTGCAATACTGTGCCATTTTCCAATTGAAGACATCTTAAAAGCAAAAACACATGAGAAGACCGGTTTTGTCTTAAATGTTTTTTCCTTTCTTCTTTCTCGGTAAAAGGCGTTCAGTAAAAGTATTCCCAAAACTATCAACTGTTGCATGTGCCTATATTTGATGATGGCTGACATCTAATTGACACCAACCTGACTTTTTTTATATATGGCCTAGGAGGATGATTGCGGGGTCATTAAAATGTTCATGGTAAGGAGTTCAATAAATGAATACTTTCAATCTTTCAGATGAAGAAAAGTAATGGAAGTTTTCATACGCCACTATTTTCCAAATGGTCCGACATATAAAGGCAACAATTTTGTATACCAACCTCATCCTCTACAAAACCTAGGATGACAATTTTTGGTGACAAAGTGCTCTTGTTTTTGTCAAGGATTTCAACAGCAAAATTATATATAATAAAATTAAAAAAAAAAATGAGTCATTTTTTATATATTATCATTATCACCAATGCAACACCCAAAATGTAACACCATTGACCACCTTATATGTATTCATCTCAAACATAGATCTGAATGCTTGGGAGTTGTTGTTTTAGACATGTACTACTTTTAATAAAACTATATTTGTTTCTTCATCTATGTCAAGAGTAAAATGGCCAAGAAATGTCAAACTCTAAATGCCCATTGTCCACGTGTATCAACCGTTTGGTATTCAAATGTTTTGGGTTTTCGTTCAAGGACCTTAAAGCGCGTGTAGGAAGTTCCAAAGAGGAGTTACTGAGATTTTAAGTTTGGTATTTAATTATCAAGCATCTGTGTTAATATATTTTTATCACTTGCCACCTTCAAGCTGACATTGCAGTAACTCTAACCCTCTGGGTACTGTATAAAATATTGGGCTGATCTTCGCAACAATGACATATGGGAATAAAAATCAGTTTTTGTATTCAGCTTATACAGTTTTGGAAATGTTTTTTTATCGACCTCCTTGACCCGAAACGCTATTTTGGACACCAAAATCAACCTTCATATTTATATAATAAGAAATATAGGTTTTCTTAGATGAGAATGTCGGCACGCAAAAATAGCTTTGTAATAATAAATTGTCATGCCTCCGACAATTCTTACAATTGGTAATTAACCCTTTAACCAACCACCCAGAACAACCTACATTCAACACTAATTCCGCTATATACGCTATTTAGCGTTAAATGGCGTCCATTTTGAAATGGTTGGTTTTATGCAACTGCATCACTTTAATGTTTTCCTCACGTAATTTTCGTGAACTATACAACCCAATGATTGATTTTAGCTATGATTGCAATTTTATTATTCCCAGCCTGTTTGTAGAATCTACGTCCCTTTTTCACCTCATGCGCAGCACTATTAACTCAGCTTCTTGTAAAACAACTCCCGTGTCATAATCCGTATTTTCCGTCGACTCAGAACCAAAGCGAATCTGACACGTTTTATTGATCATTTTAAACCCTGTGTCGTAGTTTCTCATTTCTAAACAATAAAAACGTTATTATCCATCCATATATCTTTTTAGTGTTTTCAAAACCTTTTTATCTCAAAGTACTCCCCATGCTAAGCTAACCCGTATATTTCCTGTTATAGCCACGTTTTTTCTCACAACTCCTCAAGACTCCATATAAAGTTACCGTCAACCTAACCTGCAGTTTATGAACCCTCCTCTGCTTCTTCTTCTCCATTTGTTTTCTTTCGTCTTTTTCAGTGTATCCTCAACATCTCCTCTAGCATTACGTTTCTCTCTTCATTTCGTCTCCTCACCCATCTATCGCTCTCTCTCACTCTTCTATAGCCGCAACATTTCCCCCTCTACAGTACGTTTTTCCTCTCATCCTCACCAAATACCATATAATTCTTTTTCATCCTTTTTTTCTCGCTTTTCCTTTCTTGTATTTTCTCTCTGCTTTTTGCCGTTTGTTTTTTGTTTACTCACTTCCTACTCTTGTTTTCTTTCTTTTTCATCTCATCTGGCTTCCCCTCCTTCTCTGTCCGTTATTCTTTCTCTCTTGTTTTTCTCCCTCTTTCTCTTTTCTGTCTGCCCATCCCTCTCTCATCCTCCCATCTCTTCTTCTATATCCCTCACCATTTTTGTTTTTTTTTTTGTTTGTTGAACTTTTTGAGTGTTTTTTTTTTTTTTATTTTGTTTTTTTGTGTTGTGTTTGGTGGGTTTTTTTTTGGTTTGTGTTTAAGTGGTGTGGATTTTTTTTTTTTTGTTGTCTTGTGTTGTGGATTTGTGTGGTTTTATCCCCTTGACACGCTCCTGACAACCTCGCCCACCCCACCTCCACCCCCCCCCTTCTCCTCGCCGTCTCCACGGCACCTTCCTCCCGCCGCCCCGCCACGATGCCACTCGCACTCTCCCCACCTACCCCCAACCCCTTCGCCCCCCCGCCACCTCCCCCGGCCTATTCCCCCCTCCAGCCGCCCCCCCCCCCCCCCCCCCTCCCCCGCACGCCCCTCAAAACCCCCATCCCCACCCTCCACCTCCCCCCTCTCGAGCCCCCTCCCTCTTCCCGCTCAATCCTTCCCCGGACTCCTCCTCTCCACCCCCACCCCCACCTTTCCCCCCCGCGCCTACCCCGCTCCCTCCCCACACACCACGTTTGCGGCTCTCGCTGCGCTTCGCGCGTCCTTTTTTTTTGAGGTTTTTTGTGTTTTTTTTGGTTTTTTCCCTCTCCCCGCCCCCTTCCTTCTCCCCTGCTACCCTCTCGTCTCTTCCCTGCCCCCCACTCTCCCCGCCCTGTCCCCCCCCGCCTCGCCCACTACTCCCCTCACCCTCCACCCACGCCCCGCCCCCCCCCGCCCCGCCACCCCACAACGCCCCCCCCGCCCCACCCCCACTCCCACCCCCCCCCCCCCCCCCACCCCCCCCCCCCCCCCCCCCCCCCCCCCCACCCGCACCTCCCCCCCCAACCACCCCTCCCACACATCTCCCCCCCCACCCCCCCCCCCCCCCCCCACACACGCACCCACCACCACTAACCCCCCCCCTCACCCACCCGCCCCCCCCCCACCTTTTTTTTTTTTTTTGTGTTTTACTTTGTTTTTTTTTTTTTGTTTTGTTTTTTGGTTTTTTTTTTTTTTTGTGGTATCCCCCCTCTCAACCCCCGCACGCCCGTCTCACCCCCTCCCCTTCCCACCCCCCCACCAACCTACCACACCCCCCCGCCCCCCTCCCCACACCTCCCCCCCCCCCCCGCCTCCCCCCCCCCCCCCCCCAACCCACCCCCCCCCCCCACCCCCACCCCTCCCATCCCCACCCTCCCCCCTCCCCCACCCCCCCCCACCCCACCCCCCCCCCCCCCACCCAACCCCCCCCCCCCCCCCCCCCCCCCCCCCCCCCCCCCCCCTCACAAATTACTTTTTCTCTTCTCATCCATCTCTCCTCTCTCTTGACCATCTATCCCTCTCCCCCTTTTCACATCACACCCTCTCTCTCTTTCTCTCTCTCTCTCTCCTCTCTCTCCTCTCTCGCTCTTCATCAAACATTTTCCCCTCTACAATAGGCCTACGTTTTCTGTCACATTCGGTCGGTCTCGTCGACCCACCTTCTTTCTCTCTCTCACTCCTCCTCTTTATCTCCTCTTTCCTCCCTCCCCGTCCCTCTCCCTCTCTCTCCTTCCTCCTGATCCCCTCTCTCTCACTTTCTCAGGTCTGCCTCTCTCTCTAACTCTTCCAGTCCATTGGCGTACCGACGGATGCTTAGCACAGGCGTACAGACGATCAACGAATCATAATGTGGCGCCGTGCCATGCAGACGGTGCTTCACGACTCGGTCGTTCACGCAATGTGTGCGATCCCCACGGAGTCACACATTGGCCAAAACAACTAAACCCGGTCGTTGGCAAATCAGCAGTGTTTACATAAATTACCGTCACGGCGCGCTGTGCAGCAAAGTTGATTGGGAAGACTGCCGTTGCTAACTCTGGAAAAAGAGGAAACGCAAAAAAATTCCCAATCCGCTGGCGCTCCCCATGCAAAGTCGCGTTATTATAATATAGATATAGATTTTGAATCTTTCGGGCGCATCACTGATAGTGATACTCAGACTCTAGTACAGGGAACCTTTTACGTCGTTTTTTGACATTGGCGGTCGGCACGACGTAAAGTAAAGGCCAATAATGCATTGAAGAGGCCGTAGCAATCAAGCACTATAATAGTTTTAATGACTCATGGACTTGTACGACGCAGTGCTCTGCGTCGAAGTCTTACCACTAAGAAAAACTAACCCTAATAGCCCGTATTTTATCATGCACCTACTTTACTTGTTCTTGTTATCCTCTGCAATTCCTGTTTCTTCCATGAAATAAAAAAATTTTTTAAAGTCCTGTATTGTGGAGATATTCTTGTCGGGAATTCCGTGCTACCGTTTGACCTTATGTGATGGTCCGTTAACTAAATGAGGGTGATTCGTAAATGTGAAATGCAAAAGATTGATAAATGACTCGTCTGACATGCCCGAAATTTCAGTATGACTCCGTTGTACTACTCAGACTCAGACTCAGTGTCTTTATAATTTTTAGTCTGAGTCTGAGAGAAAATTACGTGAAAAATTTTGCTCCATCCACCACTAGTCCTGATGATCATGACTAGATAGTCTTAACTTTTTATGGCTGCCGTTATCATAGACTATCTAGGTAATGACGAGTGTGTGTAGTAAAAGTGCCATTTAAG
Organism: Ophioderma brevispina; assembly: GCA_023653785.1. NCBI lineage: Eukaryota > Metazoa > Echinodermata > Ophiuroidea > Amphilepidida > Ophiodermatidae > Ophioderma > Ophioderma brevispina. The sequence continues at coordinate 136,037 of JAMKCH010070353.1, read as the reverse complement.
CCAGATACACAGTCAGCTTCTGCTCGAACTTTACAGCTGCAAAGTGGCAACTTCATATTTGCAATAAACATTATATGGTAGGCATTCTTGAGAGTCTTCTGCATCATGTGATAACCACTTTTCCAGATTTAAAATTCACATTATGAAATTTTCAGGTGAAACTTACCCTTGTTGTGTCTACATTGGGCTGCCAACTTTGGCAGCCTGTGTAACATGTGGACAGGAATTTTTGGGGAATAAATTGTAGCATCGGTTACAAATTGGTAAGACAATTATTCGACAGACTCAAGAGATGCTATGTATGTCAAAAGAAATTATTATTTTTTTTTATTTAGGAAATATACATCTCAAAACATCTCAAACCTTAAATGGCATTGGAACTCACAGAACAGTTGTAACTTATGGCAACAAAGATTATGTCCAATTTTAAAAGATGATGCCATAAGTTACAATTATGGAACTAAATCCACACTCACATGCTCAATGGTAATTTCATGGCAGTGGGTGGTACCTTTATACGAGTATATGGGTACCTATTATTGGGACTAGCCTCATCATGCTCATCCCGACCAAAACTCCAGTCTCACACACACAGTCCAGTCAGCTGCAATCCTCAATCAGCAGTCTGTGTGTGTGCAGTGTGTGTGTGAAAATGAACAAGACAAGTTCCGTTCAGTTGCACACTGCATGACTGACTTGCACTCTGAGTCTTGGCAAGCAAGTAGACACCTAAACCGTGTCTATCTTACCATTTTTCTTCGTTGCTGGTGAAATATCTTCGGTTTTAAGACGTGTAGTTCTGGCAAATTGTTCACGGTATTGTTTACTTCTTCGGGCAGCTGAAGGCCGCCATGTTGACTCTCCACGGCAACAGGACGCCGATATGTGCCGAATAATTCCGAAAAATATCGAATCCCGCAAGGACATCCGGATAAGGCACAGATTAGATTACAACAGTAGATGGCGTCGCAAACCGGGATCCTAAGCCAGTTTTATCTTAGCGCCACAACGCATCACAGGCGTTAACGCTTGAACCTGACGCATAACAAAAAATGTGCGTACATGCTCCACTCTGTGCGAGTCGTTTAACTTGCATGCGTACTGCGCAGTGTGTCGTTTTTTATACACGTGCGTCCATACCTGAAGTGCCAGTTTTCATTCACTCGCCGCCGTACTGTGATTACGCCAGTAATTTTGTGAACTTTGCACAGCCACTATCCCGAAATTTCTAGAATTGCAGACCCATGCATTTTTCTCCATTTTTCATTAGGGCCTAAGTGTTTGTTCCTTTTCAAGTCCTTGAACATTGTATCGAGAACTTATGCTTCATCATAATGTGTACATGTAATTTGTCAGAATTAGAAATTCAAGAAAGTGCGTGGATTTGTTTTAACATACTGAAGTCCCTTAGAACTGCTGTCGCAAATTTCATCGGGCATTTTCAATGCTATTGATTTTAGCAATAGGCCTATCTAAAATCTATAAAGGAGAGAAGAAGAAACTCTCACAATGAAATCCTGTATACTAATTTTGTTTTCGTTTGTGTGTGTATTATTATTATTATTCTTCCCCCTATCCGTAGCCTATTATTAAGGCTTAGGCATAATGTTTTGTTCTATTTTTCGTATAATCCCTCATCACCTAAGGCCCTCTCTCCCAACATACCGTCTTCTAATCTCTCTCCCGCTCCTCTCCCCCTCTCCCTCTCTCTCACTCAACCCTCCCATATTTCCTCCCCAAGTCCCCGTAAATTTTGCACCACAACTCATTCTCATCAGTTCTTTCCCCTCTTTTCTAATAACCCTTCCTTCCCTGTGTTCCAGCATCCTATATATTTTTTAATCACAACTCTTCCTCAAACTCCAGCATATAGTCGTATCCTGTTTTCTACATAGGCGTAAAGCGTCAGGATTGCACCGGCAACTTTCCGGGGGGGGGGGTCTTCTCAGACAAGGGGTGTATCCGTTTCCAAGAATCCACGTCAAAAGGTTTTTTTTTCAGGATCTGGCACGTTACGTACGTAAGTGAAAAGGTCTACAAATCAACGAAAATCAAGAAAAAAGGGTATATTTTCTAAATGAGGATTTACGCATTTAATAGGGTCAATATTCATTTCAGCATATTAAAAGATAAAAAAAGTATGTTCGGAAAGTCTGTAGTTGCCTTCAAATCCCTAAATTTCTAAAATTTTTCCGCGCTACCCACGGTAAAGGAATCATATACACTCTTAGAATAAGGGTTCAACATAGAACCATTTTTGTCCTGTATTTTTCACCCTAACCACTTCTAAGGTTCTATGAGAACCTTTAAAAAGTTTGGAAAGAACCAAGTTTAAATAGGCCTAAGAAAGTTATTTTTGTATGTTTTCTCATATTTTGAAAGGTTAGGAAACATGAACGGCCAGTGTAACACTTTAGTTACAAAATAATTTCATGGCCCCGAAATCGTTTTTTCTTTACCAAGAACCTGTGGCCATCTTCAAAGGATGCTTATTAACATGCATTTAAGGGCTCCTAGAGTTTAAGGTTCAAATAACCATTTTCTTAGCTATAGAACCTTTTTGGGCTCTATTAATAACCCCCATGAAGATTAGTTAGGGTTCTTTTAGAACCAAAAAAAGGTTCTGTAGCAAAGAAATAGTTATTAAGGAACGTAAAACTCTATTAGGACCCCTAAACAAAGCCACCCTCAGAGGTTCTTGCAGTATAAACAGAAAGAAAGTATTTTATTTGGCCACAAAAATGTTTTAGACCTAAAGGTTATCACTGCATTTCACAGTGCTTATCTTTTCAAAATATATGTGAACACATGCAAAAAGAACATTCCTAGGCATATTTAAATTTTGAAAGTGTTTTTTTTTTATTACCTGTACTTAGTTTGGTTGGTTGTTGGAGCAAAACATACAATATGGTCCAACAAACCCTTCTACTCAAAAGCTTAGACTATTACATCTAGATATCAAAGTCATGGATAAACTAGATTAATTTAGCCCAAATCTCAACAAAGAGCATACAGCAAAGCATCATGTTCAGGACAAATGGGAATTGGAAAGGAAGGGAGCACAAGAACCAGAGAAATGGGAACAGATCAGATCGTGCGCCAGAAAAGGCAAAGTTGACACACAAAAAACGCTGGCGGCATACAGCTGTCAAGATTGGGCGAGCAAGGAAAATAGTGATTGAAAACTGGTTTGGGGAAGGTGGTGCAAAGGATTTTTTCAGAAAAACAAACAGGCACAAAAACAAAGGAACAAGACCAAAAAATGCACCACAAAGACAAACTCAAACATATACCCAGCCACAGCACACCGAACACAAAACAAAAGCTCACAAACTCACTCTCCCATCCTCATCTCTCTCTTTCTCTCTCCCTCTCTCTCTCTAAATAAGCCAGATTAGAACAGCGCCTTGGCAAAACAAAATAGAAAATAAATTTAACTATATATTATAAATCAAGATTAATAGTCCATTTTTTGAAATGCTGCTTAAGTTTGTTATTGCGTTCAGGCAATTTTATGTCAGTACTTTGTTTTAATCTCACCAGAGCTAAAAAAACCTTAAATTGGGAGAAGTTTCCTGAAATTTGCATCTATGAATATAACACTGAAGACAGAGGAAAAGAAAATTGATACACATTATCATGCTCTGAAATATTCCCTAAACCAAACATTATCAAAATTTAGGGAAAAGGGTAAAGACAGATTATCGCATTAATGATAAAAAAAAAACAGAGTTCATCCCACAATGGAGAAACCGTTCTACAATCACAAAATAAATGTAAAATAGTTTCGGGAAGTTCATTGCAGAAGTAACAAATTGGGGAATCGGCTCTGCCAATCCTTTTAAGAATTGATTAGTACAAATAACTCTGTGAACAGATTTAAAATAAAGGACCGCAACTTGGTTTCAATAGCACAAGTAAAATTGCTCCTGTGAACATGATTCCAATCAATGTCTTCAAGAACGCCAAGAGAATCAATCCATTTATTTTCGACTTAAACTGGGGCCAATCTTCAGAATTGAATTGCGCTATATCTAGGAATTTATCAACTTCGAGAAGTGAGCAGAATTAGTCTCAAAAACGTTCACTTGAATGTTATTTGGGTTTTGAAACCAATCCAGAGAAATGCCATTGATTAGAAAACCATATTTCTCCTGTCTCTAATTCAATGACCAGATCCTCAAAAGCCTTAATAAAATTGAAACCTCTATCAAGATCTGATCTATCAAGTTGATCGTACACTAAAAAAAGTCATGTAGCTCGTTGACACGACCGAGAGCGTAATGCGCATTTCCTGATCGCTATCTCAGCGCGCGCCCTTAACTCTCCGCGCACACGCAACTGTTGCGTACTTTGAATCCCAAACAACTTGTCGACGCACAGTCGCTGCCGCCATGGCCGCCAAAAGCACCATGAGATTTGACTTCAAACAGCCCTGCGTGCTTTCGCCCTTCGACCGTCGCCGCCCGATGGGAAATAAGGAGAGAAGGAGGCCCTCTATATCATAATAGTTATATTTCACCATCAATTTGAGTTGGGGTTTGACACTACTTTATCATGTACGCCAGGTGTTTTTTAGCCCCAAAATACACTTGTATCAAAAAAAATGAAGGATAAAAATCTTGAGAAACTTCGGGGGCATTCTCTCTGGAAAAACCAAAGCCCTTGGAGCATTGCCTCCATTTCTGTGACCATTTATTACTTAAATGAAGAAACAGTAATGTTCATAGCTGCCCTCTGTTATGAACTTGTAAAGTGACGCTATAGATAGACCTTTTTGTCCTTCATAACTACCAAGAGCTACATGAGGCAGCCCTTTATTACAATACCCAAATACTATTAGCATATGCTTCTAAGATTTGGATTAATATAACCGTCTCACACCAGCAGACTACAACAATGGCCAATTACGCGCTATTTTATCATAGAGCATTAACACACTATGAGCTATTCACTCCCATGGCCGCAGTTCATAGCTTTCATTCACCATTGTATTGAACAATACATCCCTGTATTTTAGTATGATTTATGATACCCAGACGTGCATAGTCGGCTGTTGTTAACGATGTGTCACCTACCAAGCTACTGAACAGAGCTCTTGGTAGATTAGCGATGCCATCTTAGAGTGACAGTAATGGTTTGTATGGTAAAATGTTCGTGGCTGTTTTTGGCATTCCATTTATGTTCCGGCCCCCCAGAAAACAAATGCAAAATGAGGTCTGTTCCACCTTTCCAACCCCAAGAACCTAAACGCCACGCACAATATGTTGCTAATAAATCTAGCGCACATCTTGCAACGCGCCATTGGGGTTCTTGTGGTGGAAAGGCTTTCAATATGAAAATTTAATTACCCATTGACGCCTGTATCATAATTTTAAAACCGACTTTGGGGATTTTTTATAGTGGGATTTTTTTTTGAAAACCAGCAAAATGGTAAACTTTTAGCATGTCGCGTTATTATGCAAACGTTTTCAAGTTCATCCGTTTTCTCATGAAAACGATAGAGGGCGTCCTTCATTCCTTATATCCGGCGTGGTCCTAGGGGGGGCTGCGTGACTCAATATGGCTAAACTTAGTCACATGGCACAAAACACGTGACATTTGCAGCACGAAATGGTATTTTGCACTGTGTGTCGGGAAACGCATAACAATGTAATGGATGGTTGCCAGTTTTAAAGAGTTTTCTGACTATCGAAAAGAAAAGCCCTCTGCAGTTTGTTGGCTTTGCCCATATTGACATAAATTGAAGAGAACAAAGAGGTCGCCTGCGATTTGTGATAACAATAGTACCACGTGAAGAAAACAACCCCTGTACACTGAACACTCTTGACATAGTATGAACTGGTTAGAAAGGCTTGAACTTACAACAATACACAGTCCTACAAACTAATAACTTATAAGCATGTATGCCACTATGATCAGGCTGCTAATCTACCAAGGCTGAATTCACTGAGCCTTGGATGTGCACATGTTAACGACAGCCTGACTATGCATGTTCTGGGTATCATAAATTATACTAAAACAGGGGTGTATTTGCCAATAGACTGTGATGGAAGTTTTGAATGCCCATGGGAATTGAAGATTTTTATTCGGTCCATAGTCCTAAAATTTTCCTTTTTGGACTTTTGAAGGGCATTTCACACAAAAAGAGGACTTTATTGTCATATTTTTCTCTAAATTTAGACCTTTTTATCAAAAGAATTAGCCAAAGTTGACCTTTTGACTCATTTTGTGGATAATCACACACATTTTTGTGTTTTGTCAAAACCAAAAAACATCCTATTGACTTTGTGTACAAACTTTAAGCTCATCAGGGGCGGCACCAGCGGGTGAGGGGGCGGGGGAATTTGCGCCCGCTAATATTTTTTCTTGACCCCCAGCCCCCCCCCCCCCCCCCGCCGAAGAAAATGACGAATTTTTTGCAACAATAGCGTTTCCAAATTTGGGAAAATATCAGCGATTAGTGGCCAATCATTTGGAATGTTTTTTCGGGGCCAAACTCTTGGCCCACAGTTTTCCCCCAACACATTACTTCCACGTCCCCCCGGTTTGCCACCAAAAATGAAGTCTGGTGCCGCCACTAACGCTCATGGGGCTCCCCTTGCCGACATCACGAATAAATTTTATTTTGGTGAGGTTATTAATTTGAACAAGTGGTACACTTTTTAGACTAGGGACAAGAAAAATTGATTGACATGTGGGGCCCCTGGGTTTGGAATCGCCAGCCTTACACCCATATCCATTTCATAATTATTTGATACCCCGGCATACGATATACGTCGCGTAATTATTCCTAGTAAATGCTGTCACAACCACAAAAAAAACCATCGCACAGTACAACACGTTTACAATCGCGTTACAATGATTCAACTTGGCAACGTGGTAAGTTTAAAAACGGCAGCGCCAATTTTGCTACACCACGTGCTTACACATTAGAATGATACAAGCAAAATTTAAATGCCATAAAACCTAGGGGTGTTCCACCTGAAAACAAAACTGTATTCTCTAAAAACATATTTGTACATCAAATGGTGACCATAAATCTTTCGTGGACACCCTCTAGATTTTGTAAAATATGGTTTTTTTTTAAAGTTGCAGCAAATTTCGCCTTTTTTATGCGATGATCAAACTCGTGGGGTTAGGGGTAGTCTGGCAAGTCAAAAGTAATTCAACGCGTCAACGAAAGCATTTTTGATTAGTCTTCAGCTAGGGTCACGCAGGCTGGCGTTTTTTTTATTTAGCGAGTGTCCTTGCGGTTATTGCCCATAGCGCCATAGCGCCATCTAGAGCTCAAATTATAAGTTTCAGCTGCATGGGTAGCCGGGCCCCGGGAGCCGGCCATGAATGGAATGAGCACCAGGGACCCTATAAAATAAATTCGAAGATTGCCAATGCGTGAAAAAAGTTTTGTTCCTTAATTGTGTTTCATTCAAAAAACGCGATAGTAATCTATTCGTCTTCTAGCAGGGTTTAGCCCCCGTTTAGCTTGTTTTCTGATGGCCTTTAATTACATAATCATCAATCAATTATCACGTGATCATCAATCAATCAAATTATTCAATCAAAATATGCGGAAAGTTAAGAGTAATTTATGAATAGCAAAAACAAATAAACAATACATCAAACTGTTGTATCTTTATTAATCTTTCCATAGAGATGGCCAGCGCACGTTAATTAGTGTTGAAAAAAAAAGGAAAGGGTAGTCTTTTCGGACCTAACACCTATAGGCAAAGAGCTATCGCTTCTTCTCTTCTAAACCTGGTTTGATAGCGCAGTTGGCAAGAACGTCGTGCTAGTATTACGAAGGTCCGCGGTTCGAATCCTGGCCCAGGCACGGAGGGTTTTTTTCAAACACCACACATGCGTTGGCCATCTCCAGCGAAAGATTACTAAACATTACATACTTGTCTACCTGGAGCGGAACTAAGTGGTTTCTTTAAAAAATACAAACAGTATAAATCGCTATATGTAAATAATGGGCTATTCTGCAGTCCAAACATTGTGGCCGGGGGTGTGCACCCACCCTGGGTCTGTTTAAAGGGCTTTCCCGAATTTAAGCAATTAGAGGACCATGGCATTTAGTACCAATTATAGTGAGTATTTTCAACCCATCGTGTCACCAGATGAAAAGTTTTGGACAGGTCGAATTCTAGTGGGAGAGGGGCCAGAAACAGAAAAAAAGAAAACATGAGGCCCCGATTCACCGTTTCATGACTGACGAATTGAGGATAAGCTGGCTTTTCAGTGCAATTCCATTTTTCAAGCCTTTGTGTCCTTCGTATCCCAAAAACACGGGGCGCTAAACAATTGTCAGTAACATTCAACTCACCTACATTGAATACCACTGAAGCAAATCCGATTAGACAGAATGTTTTGAGCAGGGGGTGAAAGCCCATTCAAAAACAGTCGTCCCGGCTGGGGCCTGACATTTTTGCACTATTCCGGGTAAAAATCCTATTCGTTGGGTGCTTGGATACACACATAATGTAATTCGATACAAACAATCCGCCAAAATATCAGTTGTGGATGTTGGGTGTATTGTGGTGGTAAATTGTCCTACCCATGGCCACACAACGAATGAAATGACCACGTCAGTCGTCTTGATTTAAAAAATCGCCTCAATGAATACATTCTTTTCACCTAAGCGCAACCTAAGCACCTAAGCGAGGTGAGTATATGAGCACAATGACCAGGTGCACTATTATTACACCTGGCCACCTCTAAAACATACATCTAATTTGTATCACTACCGATTAGTGTAATGCAAAGCGGCACCCACGTATGTGGAAGAAGCGGAGCAGCCATGGCTTTTATGTTGATACTCTAGTTTTCGTTGTGGTCGGCAAAACATGCCAGACGATGAATTTCTAAAGATACGTAACGTTTTGCCTCTCTATCTATATAGCACCTCTTTGTGTTTGAGAGCTATGTTTTTGTACCTACAAATGCGCTTACGCTGACTCGAATGCTTGCATTAAGCATTGAATTGATTTCTCTCAGCTATCGGACCTACATGTTTCAATAGATTTAGATTGGAATTTTAATCCCGATTTTAATTTCCAACCACGCAACATGCCCTAATTCAATGCCTACCTCGGAAAAGTACTAGATCGTGACCCGATGGGTGAATCATTTGTCATCCATTCATTTATTTACCCAATAAAAGGTTCATTCAATCATTTACAATTAAAGGGCCATTTGCACAATTACCAAATAAGAGTTATTCCTAATTTATAAAATCAAGGGTCATTTAAATTAACCATTTAAAGGGTCATTCCTTATTTAAAATTTTAAGGAGTATTCCAAAATTAACATTAGTCCTTCCCTTCATTATTTATTACCATTAAAGGGCTATTCAATCATTTACAAATTAGAGGGATATTCCTTAATTTTCATTAGAGGGCCATTTACAAACTTAAGGGCCATCCGTCATTTACCCATTAAAAGGCACTCTTAATAACCCTTTTATAGGGGTAATTCGTTAATTTACCTTTTTTATTTTTTTCTTTTTTTCTAATTTGCAAATTATTAAAGAAGTCTTCCATAATTACAAATTAAAGAACCATTCCATTTAAAGAGCCATTCCTTAACCCTCGTCCAACAGAATTTCTACATTCAACGACCAAGGGGTGGGTACCACCCCATGTCCATCGATTTTTTCGTAATAAGAGCCAAAACACATCTTAGTTGGTATTAGTGTGTGTAGATACATATTGCTAATAAAGTACAAACATAGCAAGTTTTAATTTAACAATATAAGCCGTCATAGTAAAGTCATAATGAGAGCTATTATAAAGTATTTTTGTAGGCAAATCGCCCAAATCAAGGGGTTTTCGACCATTTTCGGCCCGTTCCTGCAAGCAAAATGTATTTTTGGCATGAATGGTGGGTGCCAAATATTACTCTAAAAAACTAAGAAAAATACAAAATTATTGTCAGTATTTGCTTACAGCAGATCATAAGCTAGCAATTTTCTTGGGGGTATTTATACGGGACACCCTGACTCCCTGATGAGGTATATCTCCATTCTTTTCTCTAAATGACCGCAAAGGATGAAAGTACATTACATAAAAAAAGCCTATAGATCATTCGAGGGTTGACAATCAGAAAGCTTAACTCAAAAATACTGCTTTGACCAAATGTGATGTTATATTTCCATTTTATTATTTAAAAAAAAACATACTCAAAAAATGTAAAAAATCTCATAAAGCTCATATATGGTACTGTTAAGCAAACAGTATATAAACTTTAGTAAAACAAAGAACAATTTTAATTATGAAACAGCAGAATATTTATAGAAATCTTTAATATTTCTTTTAAGTGCTGAGTTACGTCGTTCTGACGGTAACTGAAAACGGTAATCTGGGAGTTACATCTCATCATGTGCCTATGAATGACACATTATTTCAATCAGATGTTAAGCATGTCATCCGTTTGGAAGGTTTTAAAGACACTCATCAATTATAGTGGGATAGGGAGCTTAAAAAAGCTGTTGCAAGTATGGCCAATTGTGCAAGCTATGAAAGCCTCAACTTATGTTTGGCCAAATAGGAGTTACCATCAGAAGCGTCGTAATTCAGAGTTAAGGCTTTCTTTTAGTAAACAAAGTGGCACCATGAGATGTGGTGAAGTGTTATTTGCTCTATAGGCAATAAGAAGTAGACTTGAGTTAAGGCTTTATGTTTTCAGAATCTGTAGGTGGTACAGATTTTTTTAGGTACCAAAACCTCAAAATCACCAAAAAGTGTTACGTCCTTCTGTTTGTCAACCCTCGATATCGTTTTGTGCGACAGGGATCATCCGTTAGGGGTAATTAACCTTCACTATAAAAGGGACATTCCTTAATTATCCCTTTAAAGGACCATTGCATAATTTACAAAACTCGATTCATCTGATATGTGACCACCCGTGCCATTCTTGCGGAGTTGAAAAATTAAATGAGGTGCAGGAACCTCTGTAATCATGTTATTGCGAGCCATGTTAATGCCTGAAATACCACTTATAGTGCGTTTCCATACATGAATGAAATTGATTTAGTGGCAGGTGAGTGAGTTAAATGGCCGGAGTGTCCTCAAGTAATCCGATGTGTGTGGCACGGGATTTGAATCTCCCACTTATTGGAATGGTCCAAAACTTCAGGGGGACGAGCGTATACAACACGAATCGAGTATAGTTACCATTCTCTTCATTATTTACTTATTAGGGGTCATTCTACCATTTCAAATTAGAGGATATTCCTTATTACCATTTAAAAGAGCATTTACAAGATAAATGGTCATTTCACCATTTACCCAGTAAATGGGTAAAAATAGTTATTACCAAACGCCATTCCATCATGACCCAAGGCGAAATTCTTGTTGAACCTTTAAAGGGACATTCAACATTTACAAAATTAAAGGGCCATTTTATTTAAAGGGCCGGCGATACAAATTAGGTCCATTCCTCAATTACCTGTTTCAAAGCCATTTCATCATTTACAAATTAGAGAGATATTCCTTAATTTACATTAAAGTCTATTTTAACAAATATATTAATTACTTAAAAAGGGCATCTTTAAATTACTTTTTTTAAGGGGCATTCCATAATTTACAAGTGGTTAAAGAGCCATTACATCATTTGCGAATTAGCAGGGAATTCCTTGGGGGGGCGAAGGGTTGGCGCAGCGTATATTCCCTCGCCTTTCACCAATGAGGTCTCGGGTTCGATCCCGGCTTTATGTGAATTTGGTTTCTTGATCCATACTCGTTCCCGCAGGTTTTCTCTGGGTACGCCGGTTTCCTCCTGCTTCTAAAATCGAGCTTCTTGGCATAAATCTTTCACAATTTGCCGTCATTTTATCGAATTTACGTATTTTTATGTTAAATAATCAGTGCTTTTATAGGTTTGGGTCATGGGGTATGTCAAGAGTTTGAATTTGATATGTTAACCACATATGGGTATATGGGTCTTGAGATAGTGTTACCCAAAAATACATATTTATGCAAATTAGCATGCTCGGCATTTGGTTGTCATGGCAACAGCAGCAAAACTGATGCCAAAATTATTTGATATTGAATTTTGCCTAAATTATTTAGTTAGATCTATTCCAAATGCAGCTTTCCACCTTAAAGGGGCATTCTTTAATTAACATTTTTAAGAGCATTCCATCATTTGCAAATTAAAGGGCCATTCCATCATTTACCAATTAAAGGGGTATTCATTAATTTACCATTTAAAAGGCCATTCATTTATTTACCAAATATAGGACCATTCCATTATTTAGTCTTTAAAGGGTAATTCCTTCATTTATCAATTAAGGGGGCGCACTACTAAATAGTTCGGGCAAAAATTGTGGGATACAAAGTACTCCTTTTTAAAAACAATGCGCCAACATGTTTTAGGCGATATCTTGTCAAAAAAAAAAAAAAAAAAAAAATCAGTGCTTTTATAGGTTTGGGTCATGGGGTATGTCAAGAGTTTGAATTTGATATGTTAACCACATATGGGTATATGGGTCTTGAGATAGTGTTACCCAAAAATACATATTTATGCAAATTAGCATGCTCGGCATTTGGTTGTCATGGCAACAGCAGCAAAACTGATGCCAAAATTATTTGATATTGAATTTTGCCTAAATTATTTAGTTAGATCTATTCCAAATGCAGCTTTCCACCTTAAAGGGACATTCTTTAATTAACATTTTAAGAGCATTCCATCATTTGCAAATTAAAGGGCCATTCCATCATTTACCAATTAAAGGGGTATTCATTAATTTACCATTTAAAAGGCCATTCATTTATTTACCAAATAAAGGACCATTCCATTATTTAGTCTTTAAAGGGTAATTCCTTCATTTATCAATTAAATGGTCATTCCTTAATTTACCTTTTAAAGCGCCACTCCATTAAAGGGTTATTCCTTAATTGACCAATTAAAGGGCATTCCTTAATTTACCCTTTAAAAGGCCATGCCTTAATTTATTCATTAAATTCCTTAATTTTCCAATTAAAGGGTTATGTCTTCATTTATAAATTAAAGGGACATTCCATCATACAATCGGATATCACTAATTTACCATTTAAAGGGTCATTCCAGCACTAACCAATTAGTCCATTTATTTACCAATTAAAGGGCATTCCTTCAATTTACAAATTAAATGTCCATTCCTTCATTTATTAATTAGTCATTCCCTTCATTTATTTCATTCTATCATTTGCCAGTTAAATTGATGTATTCCTTAATTTACCATTTAAAGGGCCATTCTTGATTTACCAAATAAAGGAAGATTCCATTTACCCATTAAAAGTAATTCCTTATTTACCAAGGACCATTTCCTAATTTTCCATCAAAAGGACAGTGGCTGCATTTACCATTTATATGGACATAGGTGCATTATTCCGATTTGCGCAGTAAGATCTTTAATCTAATCCGAAGGACCATTATTCCAAAGGACCATTTTTCCAAAAGACTGTTATTCCAAATTTAGCAATTTTTTTCTGAAGGACCGTCATAATTCTGAATTTTACATTATGACTGCGTAGGGTTTAGACCTGTTCTGAAATTTGGAATAACAGTCTTCAGAATAACAGTCCCCGTGTAAAATTCAGAATAACGGTCCTTCGGATTAACGGTCCTTCAGAATAATGGTCCTTTGGAATAAAAACCCTTCAGAATAACACACCTAGTGGTGAATTCAGAATAAAGGTCCTTCGGAATAACAGTCCTTCGGAATAACGGTCCTTCGGAATAAAGATCCTTTGGAATAACATTCCTTGGAATAAAGACCCTTCGGAATAACGAGCTATAACCAGAGGGGGGAGCAAATAATAAAAAACATCAACATTTTCTGATGTTTTCCAAAATGATCTGTTGCATAAAAATACCTGCCCCATCCGTGTCCCCATGGTACTCTTCTGTCAGGGGTGGAGAAATATCATTTCATAAACCTGTTACTTTGATTGGCTCCTGAGCTGACCTTGTAACAGCTCAATACGGAGTTGGGCTTAGGATCTGGTCCAATAGTCTACTCAGATTTAAAATAATGATTCCAATACAGTCAGACTGGCTTATGGGCTACACATGTACATATTTTTTTTATTATAACTCCTTGCTTGTTGTTGTATACTTATCTTTTTTTCTAGTCTTGTGCTGTTCTGCCTTGCCTTGCCTTGCTTAAAGTTTAAATATTTTACTTTTATTTGTGTTTATTTGTAAGTAACTTACTTATCTCATTAATAAAGTGTGTCTTTGTTTTTCTTTGTTCTCTTCTGACCTTTCCTAGCCCTGCAGTTCAGTCTCTCTCTCTCTCTCTTTGAAGGAAGGAAGGTATTAACGTTTAACGACACATCAACACAAAATAGTGTCATGTAGTGTCTACACAATGAGTATACATACGAAGATTAAAAAAATTTCATTTCACAGACACCATTTAGTACAATTACATCTAAATTGATTATTATTTACATTTCAAAATTGTTTGTAAAGATCGACTTCCTTTAGGAAACCAACAACCCTTGCTGGTTGCACATTTGCAAAAAGAGCATTCATGTTTGGCTCATTATAATATCTTTGTCGCTCTCTCTTTGAAATCTCTAGTTCTCTGCTATTTCTCTAAGTGTCCAATTGCATTTGCTTGCAGTTAAATCCATCTTATCCTGGTCTCCCTGTTCCCCTATCTCTCTCATCTCTAGATTTCTGCATCTCCTTTCACCTTTCTTTGTTCCCTCTCTGCCTCCCAAGCCCATAACCAGTGGGATGGGGGGGGGGGGGGGGACGGGGGGGGAAAAAAAAAAAAAAAAAAAAACTTATCCTTTTTTCTAGTCTTGTGCTGTTCTGCCTTGCCTTGCCTTGCTTAAAGTTTAAATATTTTACTTTTATTTGTGTTTATTTTTAAGTAACTTACTTATCTCATTAATAATTGTGTCTTTGTTTTTCTTTGTTCTCTTCTGACCTTTCCTAGCCCTGCAGTTCAGTCTCTCTCTCTCTCTCTCTTTGAAATCTCTAGTTCTCTGCTATTTCTCTAAGTGTCCAATTGCATTTGTTTGCAGTTAAATCCATCTTATCCTGGTCTCCCTGTTCCCCTATCTCTCTCATCTCTAGATTTCTGCATCTCCTTTCACCTTTTTTTGTTCCCTCTCTGCCTCCCAAGCCCATAACCAGTGGGATGGGGGGGGGGGCAAGGGGCAGACACCTATATTAAAAGACAATTATCCACGTAATAAGTCAACAAATTTCAAATTCAAAGGATATTAAATAAACACATGCAAAAAATATGACATGACCATGGTGGGGGATTTTTTTGACTGGGAGTATTATCTGCATCCAGGAGTTTTGTAGTGCATGTTTGGTTAATAAACTTTGCCCTATCATTTGGAGTGCGTGTCTACATCAGGATTGTCCAATCAGGATTGCAGCTTCAACAGCACCACCAATGTCACTAATGAAATAGAGAGATTAACAAAAAATATTTGAACTTTACAATTATGCAATTTTCTTTATCAACATTTGCAAGCCTATAATTGATGGACAACTTAAAGGCTGACTCAGAGATTTTGAAATATAATTTTTTGGTGTAGTAATTAAAAATAGTCATCTAGAACTAAAGATAGTTACCTAAAATGCTTAGTTCCATAGTTAGAGATGAATCAGATTTGTTGTTTTCATGCAGTAAACATTTATGCACAGTATAACAGTGCCATAGGATACCGTGTATAACAAAATTTCCGGATCCGGAATATTATAACAAAGTTGTGATTTTCAATATGAAAGACTTCGATGTGAGCTTAGTTATTTCACACAGTGATTAGTATATGGACAAGCATTATGTAGATGCAAAAAAACACGATTTGTTTGAAAAATGAGTGCGCCCTCATCGGGAAATCTCTGAGTCAGCCTTTAAGGGAAAGAATTGCATTTTTTAGTGGAGGAAGTAATATTAAGTGGCCCAAAAATTCAGTTTATAAGAATAAATCCTGTATTTTCATACCTTCAAGTTGAAAGAAAACTACTTAAAGGTGCTTGTTCCGATTTATGTGTATTGTGTTCTCTACTTCGCATGAGAGTCTGGCACTTGCACATACACCCCATCAAGCACCGTGGGAAACAAACTTGCGGTTTTGAAGGTAGACGAAATAATGCATGTTGCAAAACCCAATTCAATACTGTGCTAATATTGATGGTTAACCACCAAACGGCCATTTTTTGTTTATATCTTGGGAATGAAATGGATTTGAGGTCTCAAATTTCAGGACGACAATGAGAAAAATACGGCCTTTCATCTGATATCAAAATCGATGCTACTTCCGGGTAAATCAGGGGGTCTCAAAGACGATCGGAACACGCACCTTTAATTCCTTTTTACTGAAAAGCACAACTCAATTTCCACAATTTCTGACATTGGTCCGACTGGTAGATGTGGTCAAATATCTATGAAATGTTGTGGTTTCAACAAATATTGGAATTAAATCCTACCAGTATATGAACATTTATAAATGGTTGAGTTAAAATTCTTAGGGATTAGTGAGATTCTTTCATGGCTAATATTCAATTTAAAAAGGGATCTACAGCCTCATCCCGGGGCCTCATCCAGAGATTTATCTCAAAGTTGCATTTTTATATCTGTACTGTTAGCCTTGCAGGTACACAAGCTAAATTTGTCGTGCAGATTTGAACTATTCTTGCAATTTTGTGTTGTTAAATGGACATGTGTACGATCCGAATTTTCAGCGGAATTTGGGTACATGACGGACATTAGCATATGTTTGTTAGTTCTGTAGTTACATATCTTGACTTGCAATTTTAGTGTGATGAGCAAGTCTGCTACACTTGCATTTAATGAGGATAACTCATCACTGGTAAACTTTATAGTATCAGATTGTCATCCTGGAATTTCAGCTTTCAAATCCATTTCTGTCCCAGGATAGAGGGAAAAAACAGCACAGTGATGAATAGGATGTTGCAAATGCAATATCGCTTCTACCATCAAAACTGCAAGTTTGTTTCCCGTGATACTTGGTGGCAAGTGTATGCAAGTGCCACGCTGCTGGGGGGTGGGGGGACCTTGAAAGTTACGAGCCCCCCTTTTACCATTCGGGCCCCGAAGACCAGGTTTATTCAATTAAACAATTTGGCTGCACCTCGTTCTACTTAAAACCTGTGTGATATGACATGATAGATATGGAGCAATGGAGCAGAGGCTAAAAAGTTTAACCAATACCTTTATTCTCTGTAGTGCATTTAGCTTTCACAAGTCAGTGACGTCAATACTGTTATGCAGGTACAGTCTCACGTGCATCAAAGTGTACATTGGTAGTATTGTAGGGTATACCTGTCATCTTTCTTATGGTGATGAAGGTGACTGCAGGTATGTCATTTGTTTGATAAAAGCAAATCGTTGTGGGTGTTCAAGGAGGCCGTATTTGTAATGGCTGTCAAGCGATACATCTGTGTGCTGCCATGTATTGGGATAACTCGTCCATTTCAAGAGCCACTGACCAAAGACAGCAAAATGGCATGTTTGATAGGATTTTGACAAATGGCAGCTATTGCACTTACGACCACCTATCACTCATGCAATGAAATGTGCATCCAAAATATAGCAGCTAATTCTTGACTTGGTGAGAAAATATGGCAAATCAGAACTTTTAATACATGTCTAGATACATGGGGCTGACTGGTTCAGGTATATTCTTGAAATTGCCCCATATTTGGGTATATATTTCATAGAAGTCCCAAGTATGTAAAACTATTGCAATTGATTCAGTCATCCGATGTGTGATGTTGTGCAGTAGTGTAAAACAGAATCAATGGAAATACCTCATTTGCATACTTGGGACTTCTATATGAAACATCTACCCACAGTTGTTCTTTACCACATTCTCTTTAAAGCAGCACTGGCACATTTTCACAAAATATGAAATTTCTTCAATTTGCTCTCAAATGATAGTCTAGGCCATTGGAAGAACAGAGATATATTTTACACATAAAAATAACATACTCCAAAACAGATAGGGACATTGATATGAGGGAAGACATCCAGGTAATTTGTAGGCCAACTTTTAAGTTTTCCACAACTTTAATAATCAACAAATGTGTATATTACATGAATATTTTTGACTTGTACTCACTGATATTAAAACCACAAAGGTTATAGACTGGTCAAACAGTGTGCATAGCGTGAGAAACATGCATACTGAGTGCGTGTTCTTGTGTTAAAATCCATTTTCGTCGTCTGCATAATTTAACGTCGCCGGCGACGTTAAATTATAAAATCGTTCTGTTTACCCATAAGGAAGCTGATTTGGTCTTAATTATTTCGGGTGAGGGCTTTTGTATATAAAAGCTTTATAACCATGCAAAAATATTGATTTTGAAAAATCTTGAGGGCGCACTATTTTTCAAATGTGCCAGTGTCTCTTTAATGTGATCATGCACTTCATGTGTAGCATATATTCTTTAGATACACTACTTGTGACAAATGTACAAACACAAAAGTACTCAATTGTTCAATTTTACAACACAACTTTAATAGCAACTTCAGTCATAACCCACCAGGGAAAAAGCAACCAAGATTTAAGCCTAACGTAGTCGAGGCACTACAATATATACATCTTTGGTGTAAAGCCATACGTAACAATATAAACAGTCTTGTTCAGGCAAGTAATTTGACATAGTTTAAAAAAATACTCTTTTCAACAGTTTTAAACTTACATTTGGAGAAATTCTAATAAATCAATCAATACCATAAACTACAGAGGGGAAATTACTTTAAAAGGGCCAATTTACAAGCTTTTGTAGAACTGGTTTACAGACAATTTTGTCTTCTTTAAGAACTTGACGAGTTCATTTCACCACTCTGCAAGCAGCATGGAGTTTGCTACAGAAATCAAGGTAATGCTACATTTCATGAGATGCACTCCCTCAATTATTCTCTGAGTTGATAAGAGTTTTGTTTGGTAAGATTTGCTTTTAACTCCCTCAAAATGGTTAAAAACATTCCCCATGTCTTGAAATAACAATTTTTATAATTCAAAATGGGGATTCTTGAACTCTATCTTTAATCCTGCACAGCTAAAATTATATGCACACATACATTTTGTATTAACTGTTACAAAATCAAAGCATAGTGTGAAATGCTGCTTGTTAAATAGTTTAAATTTGTCATTAAAATGGGCAGGAAGTTCAGAGTTCAGTTTGAATAAAATTTTCTGAAGCGGTAGAATTATAAAAAGTCACTGAAAATATTCAAATTAGTTCACCCACATGCCATTTGCCAAGCATAAAAACTTAAAACACCCCTAAGAACATTAAACTAACAGGATAATGCACAGAGTTTCCAACATTCACTAAGATTTGCTTTTAAATTCCCAGAAAGGCTAAATTATTTATATGGCCTAAAATTGCCCTTCCATAAACAATAATTATGTAAAATTTACATAACACTTTTTGAATCATCACAATCATTGTAAATCATATAATCTTCAAGGTTGATAATATCTATGTACAAGTCCTAATTACGATTGACTGATTTATTGCTATCGCTGTATTTACACTACATTTTCAGCTACCACTTTTTTTGCAGTGGTCATTATTACTTGCATGAACAAGAGCATTTATTTCTATCATCCTTTTCTGAAAGACATGTCCACATAGTGCACAGTATATCTACATCAATCCGACTCGTTTAAAAGCCAGATTTCACCTAGAAATCATCCTTTAAAATTCAACCACAACAAGTCAGGCAGTGTTTAATATAAAAAATACAAAACATTTTTCATGCATTTCTATCGAGCATTCTTTGGGCTCTGATACATGCACAGAGATGCATAAAATATTCATCTGTATCTCTATGTTTATGTCAGATAACAGTCTTCATGGAAAGTTGGACTCCGATATGAACAGACCTGGGTAATTCCAGAATTTTGAGAACTGGTTCTAACCTTGTATTTAAGAGTTGGATTGAAGTATCCCAAAGAAGAAAGAGTGCATAAAATCAAGGAGAGATGTGCTGAGTTGGTGGCTTCCAATCTCAGCTCATTCACCTTCTCCCGTTTTACTCCTATGTATTTGAAACAAATTTTGTCAAATAGCACCAATATGGAGTAAAATTAAGTAAAACTTAGTGTTTTCTCATTTGAAAACCCTGTTCCCTACGCTAAATTTTTATCACTATGGTCACAAATGATTTATCGCTTTTGATCACAAATGATCTCAAATAAGATAAGGTTTTAATATTTTTAAAAACTTTTGTAAAAATTGTAAAATATAAATTACTGCACTGTTGTTAGAACCACTGATAACATACCATCCCTACCCAAAAAGCAAAATATGCCCCAAAGGGTTAATTGTGTTTAAAACAAGTACCTTAAGATTTGACAGTAAAAGTGTAGGTGCAATTAAAAATTTCCTTTAAAAAAAAAATAAAAAGTGGAATCAAAATTCCATTTCTGAACCAGTTGTAAAAGTTTGTAATTCCCAAGCCTGCTGTTGTTACTGTTGCCATAGCAAATTGATGATGACAAATAATTTGGTTTGAAGTTTGTGGATGCTACAGTCATATTTATCAGTATGCACATCTTAGAACTTTGAACTTAGCACTCTAGAGAGTGTCATAACATAATAACCACAGACTAAGTTCTTACACATTTTCAATGTGCAAAGGGACCTTGGGTTCCTGGGAAGGAGACTACATATCCATGCATAATGATGGTGCAAAATAAATATTTATCTATATTTGGCACAAGATAGCTCAATGTGGCAATTATCATTAAGTCTTTGGTATTAAAAATGCAAATGTACACTATCTAAGAGGCTGTGCGGTAATTTCTTATCCACAGGCATTTTTTCATGATGGCCTTCCATAAAACACATCCTTTGACAAACCATAATTGACCCCTTGAAAACGCTCCAACTTAAATTACTCTGCACATCATTCTAGCCAAGTATGGCAAGCACATTGGCCCAAAATTTTTCATGTTAACACCATGGAAAACACTTATCAATGGGAGAATTGTGCCGCTTGGATGTTACAACAAAATTTGGCTTTATTCTGTATTAAAAAGCATTTTCCATGGAATACACATACAAACACACTCTAAGCTATTTAATATTTCTAAATTTAAAGCACCTAGCAACATGTAAACCACCAATTTTTATGGGCCAAAAGTGGTTAAAACTCAGGTCCGTTTGAGAAGCTCATGTAAATCTATGTGCATACTATGTCATGCCCGAGTGGACCAATTTGTCCAAAGCATTGTTTAACTGGTATGAAAAGGTCTGTTATGTAGGACATACGCATGAGTTAGTATACACATAGAATTACATAAGCGTTTGGCGAACGGACCCCTGGCCCCTTAAAAAATGTCTATCCAGATGCAACTAGCACAGCCCCTTATTTGCATCATTTGCAGCAAGAGAATAAAAACTTATCTTTACTTGTTAAAGACACTATCAGTGATTTGCTAAATCAGAAAATCGAAAAATCATCAAAAATCAGATTTTTGTATTTTTGTAACAAATATAGGTATCCTAACATATCCTGCAAGTGATAAGTCTTGAAACAACTTAATAAGGACAAAATCAGATATTTAAGTCATTACTGTCCGAACGGACACTTACTACAACACGTAATTGAATGGGGATTCATATCTTTGAATCCCGTTGTTTTTTCCTTTTCTGTCATTTTTTCAGTTGGAAAATATACCTTATGAGAGACCTACAGATTTATCCTTCACTTGTAAGCTATTCCTGCAAGTTTAAAATATTTTTTTATCTTTTGGCTGAATCACTGATAGTGTCTTTAATTTTATACTGCTGTAAGCTCTACAACTGGAAATATACCTTAGCCATTTTTTGGAAGTTAACCCCTTTAGTACTACCAGCATTTTTTCTCATATCTTTACTTATTAACCAGTTGAAATGCAGCTTCCAAATATTTGAGCCCTAGCCCTCTTCAGTGCTGCTACATTTCTTACCATGTTACCAATTGGGTTAAAAAAATCACAAGTTTCTATCGTCATGTAGAACTTGCAGGGTTAAATACTAAAAATTGCATAGCACACACTTTGTTCATCACTTCTTTGGTTTCCCCTTTTCAGTAATAGGTCTTCACAAACATGAAACCTATTCATTTGCAAAAGGTACATACATACAAACAACTTTCAGCAATGTAATTCTAAAGGAATTGTTAACATGTAACACCCCCCTGTTGATGACATGGATAGCTTCACTTTACTCAATAGGGTTTTATCTTCTCCAAGGATCTTGTACATTTAAAAACAAGACTTGATGGGATGCTACTCAAGACCAAGAGAAGATATCAGTAGCTTCCCACAATGCATTGCTTCCAATGGAGGTTTTGTACAGCTGCTGATGTGAATCGTTAGAGAGGAAACATGGCTAAATTTACAGTACTGAACACAACCTTGGAGTATAAGAATGTTTCATCTCTAAGGATTCACATGACTACCTGTACAAAAACTACATTGGAAGCAAAGCATTGTGGGAAGCTAATGATATCTTTTTTCTCGAGACCAGCCTCATTAAAAGAGAGCAATGCAAGACAAGTCAGGAAGACAAGTACTAACATTTGAACTGTGCGAAATGGCAAAGCAGTAGATTATGAAAATGATACCAGCTCACCAGAGGGCATTTTGAACCAATCCCATAATGCATTGCAATGTGCCATACTGTATTGTACTAAATACATGGGTAAATGTTTCACATAGAAGTCCTAAAGGATGCAAATGAGGTATTACGATTCAGTCATGAGCTGTATGATGTTGGAATAAATGCCAATACCTCAGTCATTTGCATCTTTGGGACTTCTATATGAAATGTCTATCAATACATGTCAGTACTTAGGGATAAAAAGTGTTCACAAAGCATAAGAATCACAAGATATTTCATGATCATGCTAAATATTCAAGTAATAATGCTTTGTGGGCTAAAAGGAGTGTAAAAGTCGGGGTTCTTGTGTGTTAACAGGATTTTTATGGAGTCCCAGAAATTTCACAGAACTGGTGCATTGTGGGAATGACTCAATACACCCTCTGCCCGCTCACTCTAAGAAGCTTGATTGACACATTTGTGTGTGCACCAGTTGTAGCATGTTTTTAAAATTGAGCCCCTGGAGCTCAAGTCTTACCATGAGTGGAATTATCAGTAGGATCTGCAAAGGTATGGTCGATTCTGGTTAACAGAAATTCACTATTTTCAATTAGTTTATGATTGATCAATAAGTCTTTCAGTGAAACTTACTCATTTCTGTTTCAATTATAAAATTAGTCTTTTGGTGAATTATGTGTTTTGGTGTAAAACATGAAAGAAAATAATGCCAAAATTACCAGAAATGTTCAACTAATATTTTTTAAAGGCAACTGTTTGGAGTAAACAAAAGAGGGTCAGCCAAGTTGACAACTTTAATAGGTGAAAATAAAAAATATATGAGCTCAGCTTTTGAGATGTTAGCACTAGTGTTCATTCACAAGCACAGAGTACTGTAAACTACTTACAAAGTTTCCCCAACTTTTTCTTCTCTCTTAAAAAGCTCAAAATTAGGGTTCAGTTACCCGACTCGGCATACGGGGCACCATAAATGGTAAATATTTTACACCCGGAGCTATCACTGCAATGTAATACAAGCAGACTGGAGTCTCCTGGTGCAGGCGTAGTTTAAAGCACCGCATGGCACAACACCATCTGCCTTGTCATAACAGGAGAGTATCATAGGTTACGATACGACATTTCATTTCCCTGCCCTGTTGAGAGGGGTGGGGTGGAAGGCAGCGAGATGCAGACGTCTGGAGACGGCAGGTGCCCAGTTCTTGACCCCACTCGTGGGTGTGCAAAACAAATTTTTCTTTACAAGTTATCTCATAAGTGATCGGACATCAACCATACAAAAGCCCTATGAAATCATTTATCATCAATGTTTGTCATAAAAAGAGCTTGACTTAAATTGACTTTTGATTAAAAAAATGTACACATAGTTTTTGACAACATTAAACAGGGAAATTTAAAAAAAAACTTGTCTTTCCAAGTCTTTAAGCTTCTTTAAATATCAGATAAACCCAATTTCATTTTGCACCTTTTGAAATGTTTTTATTCTTGTCTGTGAAAGATTTTGTTTGTTGCAAGTAAAATTGCTTTCAGGTATATTTTGGCTACTTTCTGCATACAAAAGTGGCTATACAATTACCATTTTCAACATTTACTGTTATATAAATATGAATGTCCTAGGATGCCCTTTCCCTCGCCTTAATTATCAGTTCAAGGAATTTTGATTTGATTTTGAATATTGAAGTCAAGCACATGTTGTAAACGTACAACACCAACAAACAAATATCTTTTGGATAGCATGCAGTTAGCATGCTGCTGAAAATAGTTCTCACTTGTTCTGCCAAGATAAGAGTATGCCATTCAATAGACCTAGCCAAGTCCAGACTGTAAGCTACGACTGTCACCAGTCTCCACTAAGCCTTCCACCCAAGGAAGCCCCTAAGTACTTGTTCTATCTTCAGACATAATTGAATACAAAACATGCTACCCCAAACATGGCCACTTCTGCATCTGTAATTGAACTGGGAACGTTATAAACTAAATTGATTGTTGGACTCTCTCAAGGCATGCCTTGTCAAGTGCCTAAAACAGGGTAAACAACTCACTTGAATATATTTTTCTTCTTATATGCTGATGTAATGCAATGCAGGCAGGTAATATTATAATGTGCTAGGAAAGATTTACCTTTACAAAGCATGGTTGCCATGGTTACATGCCATATCTTTCAACTTCATAATTCAGAGGGAAAAATGCCAATAAGATGGGAACTATTTGAAATGAGCAAAACCTTGAGTCTGAATGCGTGTACAGTCTAAGACACACGTGTGCCAGTACCCTTGCTGCTGGACACGTGCCAACTCTGCCGTGCCGAGGGTTTCTGCTATTTTACTAGGAAAACCCCCAGCGAAGACGTAATCATATACAAATGGACTACGTGCAAGTAGTTCAGTGAGCACTGCTACATAGCTCTTGCCGAGTGCTGTCTGGGGAAGATAGCAGTATAGACTTGCATAGGCTGGCAGCGAGGATGCATTTAGTGCTGGCATAAATTATTCACAGCATGGGCACAGAGGTAGATGAGAGAACAGAATTCATGGCAAATTTGGGCTTTGTCTGTATTGTAGCTTATAATGATTGATGGTTATTTTTGTTTGGGTAAGAAGAGTAAAGACATAAATTATACCCCTCAAAAATGTGTATTTGTGTGAACTAATGAGTAAAGGTTTATCTACTCAGCAAAGACCCGTGTTTACTAAAGTGAACTGACAAGCTGAACAGACATGGTTACGTCACTAACCATGCGCATTACCACACCGGTTTCCTTACCTCCACAGTGAAAGGCCACCCTATGTAAATTTACCACAAACAAACACCTCAATGGTTATATTCCAGGAAGAAACGGGACAGCACAAGAGGCTGAACATTGCATAATTTGATAACGTGAATATTTGATCGAGATAAAGCAGGTCGCTTTTTAAATGCTAGGGTTTTGTAACCTGGCGTATCAGCTACTGTTTTGATTTTGAGAGCACCACCTCAAGATTTGTCAGCTAATACATGGTATTAACTAATCGTCATTTCAAAACAATACAGCACTGGTTTTGGGCGATTACAAAAATATTGTTTTGTTAGATGAACTAACTAAATCACAATCCTTTTAGACCGTATTGGATTTAAATCCGAAATTCAATCATTAATATGTGTGAAAATGGGTAAAATATTAAGATTTAAAAAATATGTCAGAACGATTACTTAATATTAATTTCAATACATACATGCATGCATTCTTAGTTTTGAAAAGCTTACTTTCAAATTCCCTTTTTAAGCAGTAACTAAAATACAGGTCAAACAGTGAAAATAAGAGTTATTTTTAGCCTATAATGCAAGATATTGAATACTTAGCCTTGCACTAAGTCTCAGAATTTTATGACAGTTGTGAGAAATCACACAAATCTTAGATTTTTCACCTCTTCAAAACGGTCAAATATTGAAATTTGCCTTTGATTTATGGTTACTACCCATTGCTATTTTTTAAAAGGGTATAGTTATCATATTAGTTTAATTTGGAAGTATCAGTGCTGTATTATTTGGGAATACATGTAGGAATTAGAGAACCGTTCTACAATTTACCCAAAGATAGGTCGATGACCCAATTTTGTTGTATATTGCACAAAATGATATCAAGTGAACAGTCCCATTTCCCTGAATGACGTAAAATGATATAGCTTATAATTATATATAATTAACATAACATTTGAAATATCACAAATAAATAAGATTTTACAAAGCAAAATACCTGTGTGGTAAATTGTAGTGTATTCTAAAATATACATATTGTATTTAAATAAATTCTGAATAAATTTTGATAAAATCCATATCTTTATAATAATTTTGAATAGTAATTGAAATAAACAATACATTATACTGTATTCATCCAATTTTTCTGAATTTAACCCTTGGTGGTAGCATATTATATGTCTGAATGTCATGTGTGTTATCTATAAACATATTAAGTCGACAGGTTTGAATTGCTGGAATTTAGCAAGTACACAAAAACGTAATATGATGGATCTACCTTTTCCTTTCTTTTTTGTAGCAACAAAACAACAGTAGGTAATATTTCAAAATAAACTATTTTTGTTAAAAGTTACAACAATGAGATTAACATTAGCACACACTCATCACACCCAAAATGGGTGAAAGAAATAAAATTGGGCTCTCTCAACTGGTCATCATCCTCCGGCATCTCTCTCCATATACCGCTCGACTCTTAAAGGTGCAACGAGAGATTTCAAATAACAGGTATCCCCTAAAAAATGTGAAAATTTCAATTTTTGCACTGGTGTAAAGCTTTCTATCAAAAATATCCCCATCTGAAAGGATTAAGCTGAGAACTGTTTCTCGGTACAAAAATTGTGAAATTTCTAATTTCCTATAGGAGCAAATAGGAAATTCAGCCTATGTTTTCTATTGAAATATAAGCACATACAAATCACCTTTTGTTTTTATTTTAAGTTATTTCTGTATGCAAGTAAAAAGGTAGGGAATCTATTGAGTGTCTAATCTATAAGAAATCACTACATAACACAGAAAATATGGATGACTTGAAATCTCTCGTCGCACCTTTAACCCCCCCCCAGGTCTCCCATCTCTCATACAGTAACTGATTGACTAACTACATGATATAACCTCTGAGTAACCAATCAAAATTGACCTTCCATCTGCATGCATTATTAAGGTTTTCTTACCATGTATCTGATTGGCTCATTTCACATCATATAACCCATTAATAACCAATCATATCAGCTGTTAATACTGAAGAAAGGGTAACATTGCATGACAAGTTGTAGCATGAATGGAAATTATTCATGTAAAAGTTACTGTTAACATATATCATTGCACAAATTGATTAACCAGGTATAAAAGTCTACCTGAGATAACTTAATAAAAACAACCTTTTTTAAGACTAACAGTCATTATTGACGTTGCTTGGAAGAAGTAGTGTAGGGCAACCCATGAAATAATGTTCCAATTTGTCGACTGCTGGATCATGTGACATAAAAACAACGGTTTTTAGTAACACTGTATTATTAAATGACCTAGCATGGTAAATGGCAATTGATATAGACAATGTGACGTGATGTCACTACCGGTGCTGCCCGGCAGTATGCAGGCGCACCTGTAGTACCTGCGCTTTAAAATTCACGCTCAACCAGCATTAGGCTCTAGCATGTCAGTAGACCAGGTGCTAACATACGCTTGTAAGCACTGATGTCACATCATCTATATGCCTGCACAATTAATACATGCAAGAGGGTGTAGAGTAAAACAAGTTCATTTGCAAAAAAATTGGTGCAGTTATGGGCAAGGAAAAAGCCAATGTTCTGCATTTTAAATTCAAAATTAATTGGCAAGTTCAACATAAAATTCTTGTCAAGTAGACAATTTCATTTGGTGAGCGAGCTACACAGGCTCTGAGTTTGCGCAATTCATGCAATGAAAGAACATTCCTGGTTAATACAGGTTTGCATAATTTGTATTGATTCACAATTGTAAAAATAAACTTAGCAAAATTAACTTGTTTTTACAGGGATTACGCACAAATTGATAGTCACATAAAATACATGAACACCTGCATTTGATGCCAATTGTAAAGTTAAAGGGTCAAATCTCAATTACATTCCACACATTTTGATGTCCAAATGCATAACTAACCCCAATATTTTTGCTATGGCAACCATTTCAATGAAAACGTATGCAGATTCCAAAGTTGCACTGAAAAACTTCTCAAAGCCAACATGACATTCTCTGCATGACCCCATCAAGAATTTCAATGGGTTTAAAGGCCAACTCTGAGATTTCCCGAGAATGACGCCCTCAATTTTCTAACAAATGGTGTTTTTTTTGCATATACATAATGCTTGGCCACATACTAATCACTATGTGAAATAGCTAAGCCCATATTGATGTCCTTCATATAGAAAATCACAACTTTATAATAAAATTCCAGATCCAAAATTTTTGTTATACACAGTATCCTATAGTACTGTTATACTATACATAAATGTTTACTACATCAAAACGAAAATTCCGATTCATCTCAGAATTTAGCATTTTAGATGACTATCTTTAGTTCTAGTTGACTATTTTAAATTAATATACAAATAAGTTATATTTCAAAATCTTTGAAATCAGTCTTGAAGTGCAAATTTGAAACCTGTATCGTTTTTAAGAAGTGTTGCCCTTCAGTTGAATTGTTCTCACCACAAATTTCACCACCTTTAACATCCCTACACCATGCTTGGTCATTTAATAATATTAATTCCTTTTATGCAACTCCAAGGAAGAAAATAGTAATTGATTTCCAATTATCTCCTCATGAAGAATTGCATAGTAGAATTACAATGTTTATACATGGTTTGGATTGTGCATACTGTCTCCTCTCAGAAAATGTGAAACCAATAGTGTAGAAAACTGTAATATTTTTATATGAATACATAAACAGGGTCAGCTTTCCTTCATTTGTTCTTTTTTATCACCATTTTGAAAATAAATTTCACTTGACCCCCCCCCCGACACTCCCAATCCATGTTTATTCAACCCCTTTCCACAAACTAACGCCTGTTCCAATAAAATGCACTCTGATCACTGATCCAGTTGTTTTCATTTTCCCACACTGTCCATATCTACAAAATAAAATTCAGCAGCAGTAAAAATCTCATAGTTTCTTCACTTTTCAAATCTTTGTTCCTCACAAAAACCTATGCACTAAGAATGAACACTTTTTTCTAAACTTGACTTAGAATCAAAAGAAACGTCTCAGAAACCTACACGTACGAGTATAGCCTTCAAATGGTCGGAATATAACCTTTGACCTTTTTATAATTTTCCTCTTTTTTTTCTGCTTCTTTAGAAAAAAATTCCTTTGGATAAGAAAATAAAACATTTTTTTCATAAAAAAACACAAATTCTTGCATATCACAATAGCCCGCAAAATAAATCGCATCAACTGCATTTTTAAAGGAAGTTTCTGAGACCGATTCTTTACCTTTCGTTTGTGACTCTTTTGATACTTGAAGCTTCAATAGGCGGTGAAAATTTACAGTAGGATAGCGGCTAATAAAGTCTAGTCTTGAACACTCAACTTATGTGCATGTCGACGGTTTAGGGCAAAAGGCCCCATCTGCACAATAGCTGCCAGGTGTTAGACTTGGCAGGTGTAATACTTAATAAGAATACAACTGACACATGGCAGCTATTGCAGTTGCTGCCTTCTTGCAGTAAACCCTCAATGTGATAAACCTAACAGCAGCAGCCAGCTTATCACTGAGGTGTATTAGGTTGCATTATTATTATTATACCTTGCTCTCTCTGTACACTGTAGGCCAATACATACAAGGGATCCATTAATTCCTAAATAATCGGCTTATTTACAAGTGGGACTAAGATTTTCATTAAATGAAACATTCCATTTTCATTGTGGTCTTTCTGTACACTGAAGGGACCCATTATTCCTAAATAATTGGCTTATTTATTCCTAAATTGAGCCTGTTTCAGTTCAATTAATTGCCAGTAATTTGTTTCCTTTCAAAGGTATGTTTTTATCTTTTTACATTTTTTCAAATAAAAAAATGGCTTTTTTGTTGCTATTTCAGAATAATGGATTACATACAAAAAATATATATCTATGCCCAATATTTTCTGCTAGAGGTATAATAAAATAACAATGAAACGGCTAGTCTTGGTACCACAGTGTACTCTAAGCTCCCTCAATGAGCCATACTACAGTCGGCTAAATATATCCACACATTCACAAAGATTTACACAATACATCGGATGACGTCACATCACCGGGACTTGATCTATTCAGGGGCTACCAAGGCTAGCCGTTCCAACCAACCTAATACACCATCGCGGCAGGGAGAAACGCTTGCAGAAAAACGCGGAGAATAAAAGCTATTTTACACATCAAACTAGCAGTATGCACAATCAGGCAGTGTACAAAACACCATTTGTGAATTTCATTATCCTCCTCTTACAAGAAAAGAAATGTGTAACCTATAAAAGACTTCTACCACCCCCTTTGATGATTACATTTTTTAATTATTCACAAGTCAATGCAGTGCCTGTGACAGATTTACAGCCTCATCCCTATGGAGCAAAGTCCCTCTTCTCATGTGTAACTATATCTCCAACAGGAATTTCCCTTCTAGTTATTAGGTTATGGCACCATTGTGCACAATTAAAATGGACTTACTAATGGTATCGGTCGTTCAAAAGAAAATTAGATCTGCATTGCATTTATCTACATTTTTATTGACGAAAAGTGATCAGACTTTTTCCACAAAAAATATTTAATTCGGATATGCTGCTATGCAGATAAATTTGTGAAGAATCAACACACAGAAAAGGAGCAAAAAATGACAATGGCTAGAATAAGTAAAATCTTTTGTTTTAACAAGTGTTAACATCAAAATAATGTAATAATGTACCATAAATAGAGCAAGTCAAACTTGCAAATCTCCCTGGCAGGATGTAAAATTGATGATCTTTGACCTAAAATGTGTTGATTCATCCAAAAATTATTGTCACCAATTTTGCTTGATATTAAAAGTGATTTTTTAAATGGGAGCACTTTACTAAACTGTTATTGATAATGACCTCATTTGAACCCTAAATGACCGTGACCCAAATTATCAGGGATCCCCTACCCAACTTGTTTGCCATTAAGTTTTGTTAATGTTGAAGTCAGACTTTTGAACTATCCAATGTATTTACTAAATGCATTATATTCAATTTGAGAAGGAAAAGGTTAAATTTCCAAGTTCTCAGGAGGACAACTGAAATTCACAAAGTGCGTGTTTGTAGCTGCATTCTATATAGAGAGAGATCAGAATCGTTTGCCGTGAAAATGTGTTTAGAAGTAAGATTCCAGTTTGCCCTTGCGGCGAAACGTACATGTACAGCAGTGGAAGCCGCCTCGAGGGAGTTGCAACCGGGGGAGGGAATGGTCGGAATGCCCAGCGTCTCAAACATCCGAATAGTGGGTTCCTCATTCTTGTCGACGATGACACGGTTGGGGTAAAGCATGAGGGACATTCATGGATAGCCACTTGGAAGACATCCACAAGGGGTGGCCTGGAGTCGAGATAAATGAGGAGAGAATACATGTTATTAGGATTAATAAGAAACAAATAAAAGCACGTCCGTGATAAACAATGTGATTGAATAATGGTGGGTTCATACCTCACCTGCAACGTCGGCCGACGCTAGTCTTTCGAACAAGCTTTACGTGCCAGGTGCATGAATATAGTGTTAATAAAAACAAAAAACAAAAGCATGTGAAAGGCTAGCATCTGCCGATTGAAGTATGAACCGACCTTAAAGGTCCCGGAAATGCAAAATAGAATTGATGTGGTTGTGTCAAGTCTACAAGGAGGGGCTGGAAAGCATTCAATATTGGGGATGGTGATGACATCAATTGGGGTGCTATTGATTTTGAGAGAGTAATAGAAAATTCCAGGTGACTGAGTGTGAATCTATTATGACACTGACTGAAAATCAGTAGTTTCACTAATGATGTCACTGGTAGTGTCTTCTTTTTGGCCCTGTTATCGGAATGGAATGTCCCTAAAAGTTTGTTGAGTAGGTTTATCATCTCATTTCCTGGGACCTTTAACAGGGCAATGTTACCTATTGGCTATGTAAGCTGCTCAGATGCATGGTCTATTTAGATTCAGAATCCAACTTTTCATTTTTTTTTATTTTTCTTAATAAAGGTTTTCTGGAATCTAGGGATTTGAGTCCTACAAATGAGCGACATGTCCACTTATAAGCTCAGGATATTGCTGTGGAGTGTCATTAAATGGGAATTCAATACTGAGCGGCAAACGCTATTCTTTCGAACATGATTTGCAGGCCGGATGCATGAACATAATGCGCCGTGTAAAAAAAGCATGTTCGAAAGGCGAGCTTCTGCGGACGTCTGCAGAAGTATGAACCCGCCTTAAGGCTGCTACATCACAACAAGTAAATTCAGAATGATGAATAGAGATTTATGCAATTATGAAAGAAATTTGATTTAGATGAAGGAGGAAAACTTCAAGTTCTTTTCAAAGGGGGGGGGGAAAAAACCTCCGAGGATGTTAGTAACTAAATTCATGTGCAACATGAGTTCACAATGAATCAAGCCTGGGCTGCATTGGGAACATTTCTTTTGTTGTTGTATGTTGCAGCAAAATTTTACAGACTCTGCAGGTTATGGGTGTGGTCCAAGGGTATGCCTTTTGTACAACTGGCAGGGACCAGGAGCAGAGTCCTGGTTGGGGTCCAGTGGGCAGAAGCCCCGATTTTAACACTTCAAAACTAAAAACAGAGTTTGAATAGCAGTTTATAAAACTGAATTTGTTTTTACAATATATAATGTTTTCATCTTTTGAACAGTGTTTTCCACTACTCAAACACATAATTTTGATGAACTCATTTAATAAATGCCCCCACATATCAGAATAAAAGGATTAGTGGATCCTCCTGGATGCTCAAACAAAAAACGATATAGGGGGAAAAAAAGATGTGAGGCATACACGTATAAAAAACTATCGTAAATAAATTCAGAGTGTTCAGGGTGTATCTGGCTGGAAAAAAAATTGTGAACATCCCATTATGTATAAATTTGCCAATAGTGCCCAAATACTGTTAATGGCATAAGTCAATCTTGGATATAACTGTGTTCTTTATTTTCACTATAAGAGGACACGTAGAAGACCAAAAACGATCCATAGATGATAAATTCTGGGGCAGTAAACCTTCATGGCTTTCTCTCCCACCTCCCTTAAGTCCTATCACTTATTTCACTTTCTAACCTTTCTTCTCCTCTCATTTCTCTAACTCTTTAACAGATCTCTTAAATTTTTGGTACACCAACTGCCGCCATGCCGTACCGCTTACGAAAGGCCTGGCCATCGCCTTACCATTATGCATCAAATAATTATTAACCTGCCCTCCAAGTATTATGGTATAAATTGCCTTAATTACAACTTTTCATAGAAAAGATATAAATACATATACCCATAGTTGGCGTGGTGTTTGAAACACCAGCCGATGTTATTTTTAACCCACCATTTTATGAAAACACGCTTTATACCCAGAGTTATTACAAACCCACACTTTTGTCGAGTCGCCATGCCGTGTACACCAAACACACACACTATAATTATATCGATGGTGGTTGAAATGGCTACGTAACCTTCTCCAGAACCTGTCCAGAACAGCGCACTAAGGCTTAGACTAGCTAGGGACTGCCATGCGTATTTGCTACCGAAATCAGAAAAATTATGAATAAAAGCAAAAATGTGTAATTTTTTTAAATTTTTTTGAAATGATATTCTGAACTTGACCGTATGTTAAATTGTTTTAAACGTACGTTTCCATTCAAAAATCTACCACCGCCGGTTACAATTGACACCTTATTCAAGTGGTATTTTGTCTGACCCGGAAGCCGTGTATACAAAATAGGCATGGATAAGAGGTCAATATAATGTTGTCAAAATGCTACTACTGCCCTGATTGGTGAATTATATAATTATATTAATGTATGTTCCTTATATTTTGTTCAGTGTCATAAAGACTGAAGGGCAATTTATTACTGTGAAGTTCTCAGAAATTGGTTCGTGCAAGTCTAAACCCATTGTGTAAACCCCCAATTTTTATTCATAACTACACTTTTGACTAAATAACACGCATTTTAGCAGGAAATTTTGGAACCCACCCTTTTGGAATTTAGCCGACTTGTACCCACACTTTCTATGTTGGTTGCAACTATGAAACCAGAGCTTGGCATGGTCCCTTCTGCTGTTAAGTTATTCAATAAAAACAAAATAAAAACAAAAAGTCAACAGTGTAACTAAGTCCATCACCATCTGGCATGACGGTTTGGCGGTGTACGACTTCCAAACCAGCTTCTCAAACATCGTGATCTGGGGCAGGGGCGATCTGGGTTGGACAGCACCAGGCCAGGACCATAATTTGAAGGTGGCGTCATGTTGCATGGGGGTTGGGGTGTTCAAAAGGAGATGACGTGAACATTGTACTCGTCTCCGAGGTGACGACTCATCCATTATATGCCCATATTGTTGGTCACCTGCAATATATAATGGGAAAAGCCAAAGTTAGCCTGGGTTTAGTTATGCCAGAAAATAACAGGCTCTTTACAAATCTATCATATTTACATTCATAAATAATAATTAAACACATAAAAACACTGCTACCTTGGATCTATTAGGATTAATTTTCTACAATATGAGTTACAAATACTACACTAGCACGTTAAATCTATGCAGTGGGATCTATGCGAATACTGACTCAAACATGTGTTGCTGCACACAAATTTTGTATTGGCCAACTGCAAAATGTGAGCAATTTGCTCTAACGTAAAAGATATTAAATATGACTGGCTCTCCCCACACGTGTACTGAAACATTCTCAGAACTGGGGGGCCCATATTGATGTCCTATGTTTATTATGTCTGAGATGCACAACTCTACAATACTAGGGGTTTTTAGTACACAAATTTCAGACCTCTTGAATTCAAGCATAGATTTGATTATATTACCCAATCTGTTTTGAACCACTATAGTGGGATTTTTTATTCCTGTCAGTTCATTAAAAGTTTTTGGGGCGTGTCAACGATTCCATTCGTTCTGAGAGGTTGTATACTTTACCCAATCAGTATAATAGAAATTCCATGCCATGATACCGGATAAGATTAAGGCCATAATTAAAAAATGTCCCTTTTCTCACGAAGAAAATATTACAAATCAAATGCACTGAATAAATTCCAAACATCAAACTTCAACAAACTCTGAAGCATTAACATAAGAAAATGATACGAGTAAGTAATTATTACTCACCAAAGTTCTTTTACGTCACTAAGGAATACTAGAAAATCTGACACGTTTACATATATTCAGAAATACTATTTTACAGCTTGGTTCAATCATTTAAGTAGTTTAGAGTTTTGGTCACTCATAACAAACTACAATATTTACGTGGCCTAATCCTCCTCTTCACCCAGCCTCGATGTTCATGACACTTTATCCGTTCTTTGATTGACGGCAAACAAATGAATCGATAGCGTGTCTCACACTTTACGACAATCTATTCAATCGAATCTTGTATGAAGCCTTTACATATTCGATACAAAAAAGTTCATGTAAAATGGGTTAAAGCATCATATTCTGTTGAACAAAGTTGAGTATTTCAGCTGTTAGTTTTTGATCTCAACACATCCCCCTCCAAATGCATTCTTACCATCGACAATATGCGTTTACTGACAGGAGTAAAAAATCAGACTATAATATGGGGAGTTTTTGTAACCTGACCCATCTGATACACTTTTTTCTGACACACTTATGAATTCGGAAACCTTAACAGAATAAACATGTGCTTTATTCCGTGAAGGGTTTCGTAATTCATAAGTGTATCAGTAAAAAGTGTGTCAGATGGGTCAGGTTACGATAACTCCCCAAAGTATGCAGCACAGACATTGCAGAATTGTGTATGTCAGACATATCATGGAACACTGTAATTCCCCTCCCTCAATTTTCTATGGTAATGACCTGTACACTTTTCTGTGTCAATCAGGACACACAAGCACGCATGCACGTGCACACACACACACACGCATGGACGCATGCACACCCACACACCTACATCTCAAATGCATACTTTTTTTTAAAGTTTTTCATACCAATAGGGGTCAGCCGTGGGTTGGAATTTATGCATTTTTGGCTAATCGGATGGTTGGAGTCACCGTGAAAAGAACAAATGGGGTTGTCCTTAGTTGTCAGAAGACCCCTATAACTTAAGAAAACATAAAAAGGTCCAAATGTTGGTAGTTACAAATATGCACGTGTACATCACTGAACACACACCCATCCCAATACTTACTCACCCACACACACACCTTTCTGAAGTCAACTTACCTGTGTAGGTTAATTTGTGGATTTAAACTTAATTTCATGTTTGTTTTTAAAGGTAGGTGGTCCAATTTTTTTTTCATATCATGTTCTCTACTTTGCTTTAAGGCATATCAACAAAACCCTTGATTACAAATTTTGAGTTAAACTGCTCAAGCAATTTGAATATTGGAAGCCAAAACATCCATCACAATGGTTCATAGAACAGCATGTGAGGTCATTGTATGGTCGACCCCACCTGGAGACCTCACTGTTCATACCATCTGAAGGAAACATTTTTTCAAGCTTAAAATTGTGCTGGGGTTATCATTAGATAATTTCTGGTAATAATCTCAATTTTGAGGTGGTAACGTTGAGGAGGGGGTTGAGGATGGTAATCGGATCACCCACCTTTGGTTTTTCATAAAGCATATGGAACCCATATGAGGATCCCCTTCTTTCCTTGAAACCCTGCCTTTTATGCAGTATTTAAAGGGACACCGGCATATTTTACACCTCCAATTTTTAAAACAACTAGATCTTTTGACTGAAAATAACCAACTGACTTCGACTTTATACTACTCCTTCTAGGTAGATACTGTAATATTCCTTAACGTAAAACTGTTTTAGTGCTCATTGCACATCACAATCTATGCATTTCAGCTAAATGAAGAAATTTTGTATATTGCTTGAAATGTGCCTGTGTTCCTTTAATCTTTTTCTGGTTATAAATACACTCATAGATTTAGATTATAATACATTGTGAATACAGTATGGCATGATATGTTTACAAGGTCAGAACCCACTGCAGTACTTAAAATAATTTACATAACATTCACATTTAGATAGCTATTCTGATCTCAATCAAAACAACATCGAACATTGGGCTTAAAAGGATTAAGAATGCTCTGGGAATTTAATAAAAGTTTAAATCACTCCAAGTTGCATCATCTTTTTATTGAGTCTAGGAAAAATGATATAACCATCTTTGCAATATTGAGGAAAATAGCACATCCCAGGAGAATTTGCAATTGCAAGATCAAGAAGACAATTTATTTTGATGCCAAATAAACCATAGCTACATTCTAACGATGCAGTCCATGCTCCATTGAAGTATGCACTTTCTTTTTGAAATTTTGAAACATGAATTGCTGCATATCAAGCATGCATTTGGTGGTTGAAGTTTGCACAAACTATCTTCTCAAGACCAAAGATTTCTGGAGTTTCTTTCCCTCTGTAGATGCTAAAATCAAGTCAACAAATAACGGAACCATTCAGGAGACCAACCCAAAAACCTAGTAAGTCTTATAATTTTGTTAATTCTTTTTTAGGGGAGAAAGGGGTAAAAATGGTAATTATGTAACTCATATTCTTCTTTAGTACATCAATGTTATTTTGGTTCACTTCTTGGTGACATTAAAGAGAAGGAGAAAGACCGGTCAGTCTTCTAATGAAACAAGTTGCATTTACAGGACTTCAATCATCTGATTTTTTCACTTGAGATCATATTATGTAAGTGGCATGAAATACAAATAACCAGGGAAGGGGTTCTTAAAAAAATTGTACAGTGATGTGCACTCCCTCCCCCCAATCCTTGTAATATGACTGTACCTTATTTGGGTCAAATTTTCACAGTTCAATGAACCATAGGGTTCTATGAATTATTCTTAAACAGCTGTGAAAATGTAAGCAATTTCATTGGCTGATGCCCAGGTTCAATTCGACAATTGAACCCAGGTAGTACGTGCTGCATATTGACGTTAATTTTAGGTTGAAGCGCTCCCGTCATACCGCGTTTTGCTAAGTCCTTCCTTGTTGTATTTAAGCTGTAAAGTATCACGAAATTGGGTTAAAGATGACCTTAAATGATAAAGCTGTTTAAGAATGAGAATAAAGGTATGATTTTGTGAACCGGTACTCTCTTTACGACGAATTGAAACCGGCGACACCATTATTTTTGTGTGGAAGAACTCGGCCTCCGGCCTCATTCTTCCACTTGAAATAATGGTATCGCCTTGGTTTCAATTCGTCGTAAAGAGAGTACCGGTCCCCAAAATCAAACCTTTATTCTCTAAACTAATGCTCTACCAAAAATGCTTTTACCACGATACCAAATTTGCTGCAAATGCACCTCAAACGTGCTCACATACCAACATACCCGTACACCACCATATAAGGAAACTGCCTGGGCAAAAAACCCAGCAGGGAAATATGCCTATTCCAGAGACTGAAATGCTCTCATATGTGTATTTGTCCTTTTGGACACCCCCCTGACAGCAGAGGGAAGAGTAACTTTAATCCAATTGCGCATACACATTCCGGTGACAAAACAAGGCGTGCAAAGGCATGCAGTATATGAAAAATCATGTAATTGGACCAATATTAAGATCAGACTCAAAAGCTTATGTACAAAATTGCACTCCAAAGTAGAGAATTTTGATCTTGGGAAGCTAAGTCCACAACGATTGCAAAATTTAACATCTTGTTCCCATATGACAGTAGGCGGGTGACGACGTTGATGAACGTATTAAGACTTGAAAAAAACTGACTTTGTGATTCAGCCAACTTGGTAAATTCTCCACTTTTTCACAAAAATAAGTACAGACCCTAGATTTTCAAACTCGCCCAACAAATTTCAATGCCGTAATATACAGAGCGTGTATCGAGTACATTCAACAAAGCACCAGTTTTGGGAAATTTCACCTCAATAATGTCATGCGATTCCACAAAAATCCTATTCTTAAAGGGGCATTTCGTGATCCACAGCCTCGTCCCCCCGACTTATCTCAAAAAAGTTGAGATTTTTATATCATCTGAACCGTTAACATTAGTAATCCATATGTACCTAATCTTACGTGCAAATTCGGTCGTATCTGTAAGAAATTAGCAATTTTGTATTTTCTGTCCGTAAATGGACAGAAATTATTGCATAGTGGCCTATGGGACCGTGGGAAATACGCATTTGCTCATAACACAAAACCACAAGGTTGGGATCAACTAAAAAGTTGTGAATAAGCTTTTCTCAGGGATATCTAGTGAACAATGAAGAAAACAGAAGGTGCTGGAATCACGAAATGCACCTTTAACACATAAAACCTTGACTTTTACACTTATTTTAACCCACAAAATGCTAATACGTGCTAGTAGGATTTTTTATCACGATTGTGAAATGTTTTGTGGTCCTTAAAACTTTAGTAAAGTACTCTGAATGTAATTAAAAAATTATGAGCAAAATAGACTTTACAGGGCACTAAAGTGTCCATAAACATCGCATTTACCAGGATGGATATTTATTAATCATAGTAAATATAAGATTTATAAATAATTCTTGTTTACCTGGAGAACTAGTAATTAAAATTTCACCGCAGTTACCAGTCCTACAAAACGAGTTCATCATACTTTCCCAGTGGCATCGCCGGATTTTGTGTGACGAGGGTGCACATATATTGGTGAATGTACCGACACGTGGTATGTAACCAACAAAAAAATTGTTTTTTTACCGGCGCCTCCAAATTCTGAAGGGGGGAAGACAAATTTTTTTTTGCCAATGCAAAGATTAGCTAAAGGGTAGTAGTATTGACCACTTAAGCAGTTATTAGTAACCCATTTTTTCATGTAAGCTCTATCATGCCCCACACGCTCAAAAAACCTTTACACTTTTAGACAAATGGACCGACGGACCGTTATGTACCGACAAACAATCCTCGTTGGGGGGGGGGGGGAGGGCATGTGCATGGGGGGGCAGTGCACATGTCCCCCCCCCCCCCATGGGGGGAAAGTATGGCCCTACTTGCAGGATTCTCTTTTTAATTTGCTTTTGTCAGCAGCCTATCTAAAAGTGGCTTGCCTATTCCATTGGGTGATCAATTTTTGTTTTTTAACATTCATGTTTTCAATGCCCCAATGCATCCCTACCAACCCTACCCCAAGACGATATAAAAGGGCATACACTTGTGGCCCACAACACTAATCCTCCACCGTTTTAAATATAGTGTGCAATAATAAAAATAAATATGCCAGTATTTTCCAATTAAGGGTCGGATCGATCGGATAAATGGTCTACAAAAAATGACCATAAAATGCAAAACCCCAAATCAATTTAGTCCAACTTGACTGTGGTAGGATTTGAACTTTTCTCCCCATATTTTTGCAGTTTCAAGATGCTGATTTGTTTTTAGTTTTTGTTTTTTGGTTAAATTTCCCTAATTTTTTACAATAAATAATTTTCCCAGCCTAAATGGAAGGTACTTTTAAGCTGAAACTCCAGGGCTGTGTGTATTTCCCGATCAGAAGTGAGAGGGGATACATAGCGATCGATACATACCTCCGCGACCTTAGAAACAAAATACCTAAAATCTCACGGTGGCTTTTTTGAATCAAGGTTTAATCACTATGATAAATCACATTTTTCACATGAAACATTTGGCATCCAATTAGACAACGGCGGCAAGTAGGACTCCCCTAACCGTCCCATTTAGGGGAAGGAGGACAGTGAGATAAAGTGTGTGCCCAGGGAAACAACCATTGGCCACGGTGACTCGAACTCACAAACCTAACAATCACGAGTCCTGCACTTATCCGCTGTGCCACACATGCTGTGTGTAATGGTAGGAGTTCCGGTAAAAACATAAGATCGACTGTAGCAAAATTGGTGCGGCATGGTACAAAGTATCATTGAGTTAAATGTTATATGAAATGAGTATTGTAACATGAACAATACTTGAATATCGGAAAAAAATTATCGGCAAGAAATTAGGCCTTCGGAAGTACCACGGGCTTGAGTTTTGCGTGTCGAGTTGAAAAGTGTGGTGATGTTCACGTGCCCGTATCTCAAATCTATCCGGTATCGGTCTTCAAATGACCATTTTTTTAAAATTCCATCTTTATTTTATCTAGAAATCTTTCAAACATCAAATATATCCATGTAGGTCAAAAAAGAACTATATGAAACCATTTAACATGTATTTCAATGGTAGGATTATTTGGTGGTGTGCGCCCATGTCAGTTATATCCTAGAATTCTGAATTGCACTATGTACAAGCTCAGAGTAGTAACCCTATAGCCTTTTCCCAAATGGGTATAAGGGCCTTTATGGCAGTAATGGAGGCATCATGTGGCGGGTGTAAGTACCTTTTCATGACTTGGGGGTCAAATCAGGGCTGCAAATATGGAACCAAATCGCCCATTTGGTTTTCATTTTTTTAATGAGAAATGCGAGACTTGTTTAACAGTCAGCTATAAGGGACAGATGCATGATTTTGTCCGTCTTAGGGGATCTCCATTCTAACTTCACTATGAGTTACATATAATCATCCACCAAGGGAAACAGTAAGTGGGTTGGATTTGTACATACATTGAACATGAACTGACTGTGTGATTGGGTATCATATTCATACCCCCAAAACAGGGGATGTCTTTTACTAAAATAAACTGGTGAATGTAAGCTACTTATCTGTGCCATGGGAATTGAGACGCATTGGCCATAGTGCTTATCATGTACTAAGGGAGCAGTCATTAGTCACTTCAGGTGGGGCAATGGGAGGATTTCCAAATTTTTTTTTCGATGAAAACGTTTGCCATTCATCTTCGCTTCAGTTAAAAAATTTGCATCCCCCGATTTTATGAAATTATAAAGGTCATGTTCACCACACTTGAATTGTTTACAGTCTTCCTTTTGCTTGCATTTTTTGTATTCCACCCATCTCTTCCATGCCCCCTGGCACATAAATAAGGACCCCTCCCTAAGCAGATGACAGTGACCAACCCTCAGCTAAAATCCAAAATCAATTCAGCTTAGACTTTAAACTTTTAAAGCCACTTTGCATTGATGTGCCAGTCATATTGTCCCGTGGCCCATAAAAGGGGGTTAATACTTCATCAACAGATGTCTGCTGACGCTAGGCCTTGCAAAAATGCTGTGGCGCCTGATGCATGAAACATACGCGGTGCGTGAAAAGGCATGTTTGGGAGGCTAGCGTCGGCAGACGTCTGCCTGATTTGAGTATGACCCACCATAAACCAACTACACAGTGCACAACCTCGTCACCCCCCACTTTAATCCTTCTAAATTAGATGTTGGTATCAGAAGTTCATATTTTCTCATTACCCCAGTGAAACCTTAGCCCAGAAATGCCTCCTTCAATGTTATGAACTAAGATGTGGTCAACCACCTTGCTTTGTTCATATTAATGATCCAGGAGTGCAATGTTTTTGGGGTGTATAATAAATTATAATAGGGTTTTTTTGATATTAGAGTGTATCGGTGCGCCATGGCTACAGAGCGCATTAGCTCTGTAGCCATGGCGCGTATCATGTTCAAGGGTATTATGTTTGATAGAGATTACTTTTACAGGGGAAGTTTCTGGAGTTTTGAGTTAGCACAGGTATTTAACAGAAGCATGCTTGATGTGAACTTTAATAGCAGTGACGATGAAAACCAGTGCAAAGGACGTGGGCTGGGCCTAAACTGTGGTAATTTAAGCACAACTTACAAATGTACTGATTATTACACTGAGTAGGACTATTATTGGCAGGCTGTTAGCATAATTTACCATTTGAGTGGGTGTTACGACGATGGTGTTATGGACTTAATGATAAGCCTGTGGTACTGTCAGGTCGTCTAGCCAATAAGAAATTTCGGCACGACAGTCGTGCATATAGCCTTGCATAGACTCAGTTTTCAGTCCCATATTTTTCTAATATGGAAAACTGAGATAATGCCTATCCTCCTAAAACGTTACGTCGTAGACAGGCTCGAAAAAAAAAAATTTCTAAAAGATCTGTTTACAAGACCAATTTTTGAATTTTGCCCTCAGATCATTTGTATTAACTAAAAAAAGCACTCAGTAAAGAGAGAAAGAAATGCCAAAGTGGGTCAGGGCAAAAAAAAGCAATGTTGGTCATGCCGTTCGCGAGGGACTCC
This sequence comes from Ophioderma brevispina, assembly GCA_023653785.1. Classification (NCBI taxonomy): domain Eukaryota; kingdom Metazoa; phylum Echinodermata; class Ophiuroidea; order Amphilepidida; family Ophiodermatidae; genus Ophioderma; species Ophioderma brevispina. The sequence goes on along the minus strand of JAMKCH010070353.1, from coordinate 92,624 downwards.
ACATGGTGCAAATATTTTTTTGCACCTCAAAAAAATCATTGATCTTCAAGATAGTAAATGCGGAACTACTACTTTGAACAGAAACGAGGTAAGTTTAATACTTATCTATTACATCAACCAAGAAACTTACTGGATATTTTTGAGACGTTTGGGGTGGAACTCGTCTACCTTTGCCTATAGGCCCCCGAAGATTCTGAGTTTTGAACCCAAAATGGAAAACAATAATTTTTTGAAAAATAAAGAGCTAAAAAAAATTCCCTCAAACTACATTATACATCTTTATACATTCAAATACAAACAAATAAAGCACAGCTGAAATTCATCACCTGAAACTGCTGTAACAATTGTAGGGTGTCAATTCGGAACACAAGTTATTGCATGCACGGTAAGTTTTGGCTCCAAATCACACATTTTTGATTCCAAATGGTACCAAATCACCTACAAGATACCCAGACTCTTAGGAAGAACCCCGATTAGAAAATTCATTTTTAACGTTTGCTATAGTTGGTAATCAGGTAAGGATCGGTTCGAAAGGTCTTTACTACGCCTTCAACTGCATTGAAACTAGTCTTCACTACCAGGGGGTAGGACGCCAATCCACCTACAGCAAAGAAAATTCAAAACGGCATCACCTTCCGGTTCTATTCTGTTTCTAAGACTTAACGTTAGGAGGGCGCTCTTACGCATATCGCACGGGTTACACACAGACTTGACTAAAGACTCAGGCCTGTTCACGAATATTTAATTAATGAACGTTTATTGGAAATTAACACTATTTTGCAGCTGGGTGAATCCACTAACCCCGACGGATGTTGAAGTCAATAATTATTTTCTTAATTCTCATGATATTACTGAGATCTTTGAACAAAGGTTTAAAGTGATTTTTTTAATGTCACTGGGAACCGAGACTGCCATAGTAATGCACGTCGCAGTTCCCCAAATTACCGTTTGGAAAATCCCCAATGCCAATCGAGGCCTATGTTCCTACCCCCTGTTACTATACCACATGTAATTTTGTAAGTCCCTCACATCTTGATCGTTTACGCTGTGACAACGGAGTACACAATGCTTGCGCTTTGCCGTTTGTAGTTATAAACGGTAACTAGATGAATAGTTTGGTGTCACGTGTCAGGTACCAGAACACGTGTCAGGTATCAGGACACGTGTCTCTTGGGGCGACCGATAATATAATAAATCCGACTTATGTTAAATCAAGGTTCCTGACATGACCCTCTGGCTGCCCAAAGTGCTATTATTTGTTCGCAAAAGACACGTTTATTATGTCTAAACAGTAACAAATTTACTTTCCATACTGATTCAAAAACCGACGTACGATGACGATATCGGTTGTTTTTTCCAATGTAGGGATACGTACGCATTTTTACCTGAATGGGGTCCCCCGAATCCAATAATAAACCAATCATGCCGTGACGTCATCAATCTTTATTTTTCAAAATTGGATGTTATTCCCATAATAAAATCCTTTGTATGATTCAACATCTGTTATAGTGTTCTTTTAATAATTAATATTCAATTGTACCCGCATGAATGTGAAAAAAAGATGGGTCATAAGTCTACAAACTGAGAAACATATAGTAAGCCGGCTAATTACCCTTACCGTGGACTGTTATGAGCAGACGGATCCCCGTTTTAAAAAAAGTTATAGCAGTCTTACAGACACTTGCGGCGGCTCGGCGGGGGTTATGCGTCTAGTGCTACAAATCCTATATAAATTTCCTAACCATTTTGAATCCCAACGTGGACATTTTCTAGGATTTTTTCTGAACAAAAAATCCAAAATTCTTCTTAGTGGAGACTCTTTTAGAATTTCGTCTTGCTAACAATTTCAGAAAGCTTGCAGCCCACTTTCTGGTTTGCTCTCTTCTATTATACAGGGGTGTCTTATCTTCCGTTATTTGTCCTGAGACAGGGGAATAGGATTTTTGTCTTTATGGTCATATGGGAAGATTGGATGCTTAGGTGATTGGAACATTGTTAAATTTTGGGGAAGAAAAGAGAAAAGAATTGAGATAAAATGTGGCAAAGGGGGACAATCTATTTTCTGGAAAAAAATAGACACCCCTGCTGTTCTAAAGAGTCAAATCCAGGAAAAATAATCAGGAGATATGTACAATACTTGCGATTCCCTAATGGGGGGGGGCACTTCAAGAAATTCAGGGAAGAAATATGAACTTTAAATGATTTGAAAGAATGAAATGCGAAGTAAGAACAGTAGAATGCAGTAGACTGGAATTGTGTGGCAGTCATGCTTTGCCATTTTAAAATCCAGGGTGCTGGGTGGGAAGAAAAAAATAGTAACCTTGGAATTTGATGCGAAGTCATACACAGCTGTAGAATGTAGATATGAAACTATGGAGGTTATTATTGACAGACTGAGTTACAGGATAGCAATGGCATATGCCAATCATATCTGTCTGAAGGATTATTAAGCCAGCCAAGATGGCTTGAGAATGTACTGAGGAGAATGTACGTAGAACTGCCAAAGATGATCCTCCACTTTTAAAACACAGAATTCTTTTTTTGGAGGGGGGGGGGGGGTAAGGGTGGTTGGTGGTAATACCAAATGTGTAGTTTTGTTCATAAAATAACAAATGACTTCAACCAGAGTGTTGTTCAAATTACATTTGGATAGGCCCTTAGAAATATGAGATTCTAAATACCCAAAGAGCTTTAGCTTCAAGGTGCACACCAGGGGTGCTTCCCCCGCCAGGATCCCAGAATGTCAGTTCTGGTTATATTACTTGGCCTTTTCAGTAGGTGTTTATGGAGAAAAAACAACACCTTGACAATCAGGTAGGGAAAAAAATAAAATGCAATCAGTTGTTATGGGAAAAAAATAAAAATGCACCATAAATAATGAAAGAGAGAGTTGAAAAAAGACGTGGGTCAAGAATGGTTCCGTTACTACTTTCAATATTACACCCATTTAGACCGGCATGCATTCTGTGATGTAGTACCTCCTGATGTTGTGCACACATCAGTCTTAGCCTAAAAAAATGTTGATTGGAGTAACCCGACCAGACCCTATTTTTAACGCCGACCCTAAATATTTTTATTTTTTTGTGTGCAAAAAAAAAGTTTTATTAAAAACAACTCGTAAAACAAAATTTTCATTAGATCGCGATTTTTTAGTATGCTAGGACATTCAAAAATGAACAAATAAAAAACTGGTTCCAGAAAAAAACGTGAATATGTGCCATTTTTTTGTATGTGTGTCATCTATTTTGTGTTCTGCGTATACATGTGAAACAAAAAAAAATTAAAAAAAAATTCGACCTACCTACCTAATTTTTTTTTCTACGTTAAGCCAATCAAACATTTTTTTTAGGCCTTATTTACAATTGAGAATACTGGCTTAAAAAGGGCGGTGAGAAAGATAGAGTTTTTGTAATACTGATACCTTGTTTGCTGACAACATCTCAAACCAGTAATGCAGATTGATTTGAGCTACTTAACTAAGGCTACAAAAAGGAACTATAAAGATTTCTAATTCTTCAAAACACAAAAAATGCTCACTTTTGTCCCCATTTTTCAACTCACAAATCCAAAGCTTTCTACAAACTTGTCAGTCATCCTGCCCTACCATGGCAAAAAACACTGGGCCATGTAATCACTTGGTAACCCAATAATAGCAACACACTGATGGGAGAGATTTACAAATTAGAATGCCAACACTTAGCATTCACAAGTTTTCAATTAAATTCACCCTGGGGTATTATACCAAACCCCCCAATCATGTTCTTACACCAGGTGATTAATAAAATTAATCCCATGAGCATGTGATGACATAGGCATTGATGCGAGGTCAGATGATTCAACTTCTGTACTACCTATTCAACGGCCACCACATAACACCCAATTTTTCCTATCTTGGAATCCATGGTAAACCACAGTACACGGGAAATTCTTTGGGTTATTGGCAGTCTTGGTTGTCCTATAAAGGTCCATCCATTTTTTTATAAGTAAAGTACCAACCAAAGAAATAAACATCAAAATTAAAAAACCTACGCGGCTCTTTTAACACCAAAAGTTAAATCTGTGCACAAATGTTCACATTGTTAAACATCAAAAAAGATTGCAGAGCTGTGCCAAATGCCTATAGATAATAATCTATCAATGCTTCCACCATCAGATTATTAGCCTCAGTTGGTAACTTAAAGCATCACCACCAGTCTAGAGATCCAAAGATTTATAGGTTCAAAATCCTGGAGAACAGTACATTTTCACTGGCTGTCAATTATCGTAATGAAGCTTTCATAAAATCATTCTCAAGCCCAATTATTATTTGCACTAATTTAATACCTCATCGCATTAAAAATAGCCCCAATCTTGTTGCCATAGGACCGGTTTCAAATAATACAAGCCAGTTTCAAAGTTGACACTTAAACCCATTGAATTGATGCTTTCATTGCGAGCACTAGTGGTGTTGCATCTAGAACCATGCAATCATCTCAAGAAATACTCAAGTACTGTAGCAAAATGGATGTAAAGAATATTGGTGGGTCAATATGACAGGAAACTCAACCATCGACTTTCCTAGCTAACCTAGCAGTGGCTCCTCCATTAACTTTTTGGGCCACAGCATAAGTATCACTTCAGTTTTGCACTTAATACCATTAATTGGACACAAATCTTAAGAACATTACTAAAACCTTTTGGCTTAGGGTTAGATTTAGACTTCTGCTGCAGGATAATTTTGGAGTCATTCTCATTGTGATGTGAATGGGTAATTCACCAGGTTGGGGACAAACCATATTTTGCAGGCTATAGCCTAGGAATATAATTCAAATTTATTTTAGAGGCCAAGTATTTTCAGTTTTACTGTTGGCAATTGATCCCCGTTATTATAAGGTCTCCTTTAACATGATACCAAACATGCTGCCATTTACGCTTTATTTTTTAGATTTTTCGTAATTAAAATAGAAGTGACTCAAAAAAAGAGGTTAAATTTGTGACAAAAAAAATTGTACAGTATGATTGCAAATTTAGACAATTTATGGATTATTTTAATCTTCCTGTTTTTGATCATTTTTAAACAATAATGACCAATTTAATATTATTCATTTCTTTAGTTTATCCCAAAATGCATAGTAATGCCCATCAAAATGAGGTTGTTCACCGCTAAAAAGGTGGGTGTACTCACACTCGCTCCTTCTGATAGCCCTCCCCTAACGCCCCGTTCTTTTCTCTTTTCCCTGTTCCTCTCATTCCCTCATCCTTTCCTTTTCTTTTTATCTTTTGAACAATTTAGAGCATCCAGAATTTTACTAATTTACCTTAAAAACCATCAAAGTGATGTACAGTCCACTACTGGTAATACGTTCACAACATTTTAAACCATTCACATGAGAGCAATTAGGTTATTTTTGTTTAGCTGAGGATATTGTGCTTATTTGGGGGCGTGGTTGTTCCACTGTTAAGTCTGGACACAATTTTGAACATTTTATGTGGTCCACTGCAAAGTATAGGGTAAAAAGTGTCATAAGTGTCCCTTAAATTCAAATGTGTATCAACCAATTATGAGAAATATTAAAAGGATGATCATGTACTGCATCATGGGTAAAAAGTTATTATATTTAAAAAATCATGCATGGTGTCCACTGTTACGTCGAACAGCAATTCCAAACTTAATCGCTTCCTAAACATATAGTTTAGATATAACATTTGAGAATATTACTCCAAGTATTCTTGTGTTATGCTTTGGTAAATGAAATGAAGTTTTTCAGATATTAATGTTTAAAAGCATTGGGTTTTGAGTACAGTTGCATTAAGATGTGTAACATGGACGTGGTGTCCATTGTACGTCCAAAATGTCTATGGAAACTTACACCTAGAAAAATTCAAAAAATATAAATCAAGTTGTTCATGGCTTGAAATGATTTAAGTATTTTTCACCCTCTCACTATCAATTTATACCCTACTAAAATGCAATGACACTGAATATTATGTAATTAAAAATGATTTACATATCCTGTAATGTCACAAAATGCGGCCCAACCTGGTGGCATGACCCCCCTACTACTCTGATTTTCATTGTATCATGAAGTAAACAAAACAAAGTTCAGTTTGGCCCATCAGAGGTTCTTTGTAGAAAAGGGGTTCCAATGGGGATGTGCAGCAAAGACGGGAATCGGCATGTTCAGGTTTTTGTTACATCTATGGTTCAAACAATTAAAATGTGGAACAAAGCTAGATATATAGAAATGGGACTTTTCCAAATTGTCCCCAAAAAAAAATTAAGAATTGCTCATTTTCATTGTTTTGAATCCAAATGTACAAAAAAATTCCATCCTAATTTGGCAACCTTAGTTCAATTTTGAGTAGAAATTGTTTTAAAATCCAGCCATTAGGAAATATTGAGTCTCATTTCTTTAAAATTGTTATTTTGGCACCGACTATCTGGCTCAAACGTTCTAGCTACCACCAACAATCTATTATCCACTTGTTAATGGTGTGGGTCTAAATATCAGGGGGAGAATTCGTTGCAGGGTGCGAGAATCAGTCTTGAATCTCACAAATGAATTTTGAGGGAATCATCTAATTCGCTCTGTGTTAGTTCTAAGTTACGGAGAATCAATCATTGATTCACGCAAATCAATTACGTGAATCTTGCAAGAATCGATTCCGGATTTCACGCCGAAATTATAGAGCTGAATAGAGGGCTCATTTTTATAGCCAAGTAAACTGATATAATTTGAAGAGTCTCTCTCTCGCCCTGCTCCCCTTCCCTCTCTCCTTATCTCCCCTTCCCTCTATCCCCTAAACGCTCTGTACCCTCTCAAACCCTGTCCCCCTCTCTCAACCATCATGTATTTTATACGCTGCTCACTGGAATTTATATTCACAAACAATCAATGATCATCTGATTCCATTTTTATTCATATTAATTAGAGTGGGCGATAAAGGGTGATTTTTTGTTTATTTTGAAACAGGTTTTTGGCATTCCATGTACTCTATCCAACATGAAATGACAAAATGTTTGCCTGGAGTCTAAGAAAAAAAGTGCGCCGGGCCAAAAACCAAAATTGGCCCCCGTTTTCCCTGAAAATCACATTTTGGGCATAACTTGTCATTTTGTGGGTGTCTTTGTGTGGTTTTGGTTCTAACCCTATGATTTTTGGGGTCAAAGATTCCAGTTATGCAGTTAAAATTACTGTAAAGTATGCACTACTTATTGAATTAAGGCACATTTTTTTGGATAAATTTTGCCAATATATAATGGGGGCGAGCTGAATTCAACGATTACCTATAGATGCAGTTTCAAGGATAGGTATGATGTGTGAAGAGACAATTAGAACCACGTATGAGTTTTAGAAGTGCCTAATTTGCATATTTTCACATTTCAAGAATGTAAAGGCTGGCTACCCAAAAGACTGATCCACATGCACATGCAACAACTAGAACTAGAAAGAACCGTTCAATGAAAATGTCTAGGTACTCCTTGGGGTATTCTCTGGTACTGCATGAGATATCTATTGATTTTAACACCTTTGTAGTGGTCTATTTCTGTAATTAAATATAATGCGACTTTTGTTAAAGTCGGGAGAAAAGTGATGGTAGAAACTATCATTTTCCCACTGTTACATAGTGAGAATTGATCAACCCTGGACACAGAGTGATGATTGCTTACGGAAATGTTTTCTGGTCAAAATATGAGGGATTGGAGACACTCTGAGGAAATTATAGTTTAAGAAAAAAAAAAAAATCGGAGGAAGCTTAAAAAAATTTTCTGGGACCGGAGTCCCGCAGTCCCATGGATTTTGTAAGCCTGCACGGAAACGATTACACACACAATACCAAGTAATCATTAATGACACAAAAAATATTACAGAACTTCTTTCACTCACTGCACTGAGCTAGACAATATTTGAAGGTGACAAGATAAGCATAGGAAATACTGGCCCAACATAACGTGTGAAATGACCTGTGACCTTCACACATCTGGACCCACATAGGTTATAGATCAACTAACCTGGCTGCCACATTGAAAAAACAAATTTAGAGCCGGGTACTTTCTGTATGGCATCTGAAAAAACTACTTTAAATGTTTTTAAAAATAAAACAGAAAAACAATACTTCAACAGACTAACAAGTGCCAATAGGCCTATAGAACTAAGTAAAACAGCTCTTTTCAGAGCCACCCGATTTTCCAACTTCAAGTTTATTCAACACTAGTGATATAATTCACAACCTTTTCTAATCATCCTCTATTTTGCAATTACACTCAAAGAGCCATTTTTTTCACCTCTATAAACCCTCACAAGGCTATATCTATAAAATAATACATGCGTTCTAAATTAGTTCTTAACACATTCATTTAAATTCCTTGATGAATAAGATTATTTTTTTAAGGAATGGCTTTTTCTTGGGAGAATTTAACTGCGTCTCTAGGTTAATAGTTGAATACAGCTCACCCCAGGGTCGGCGCCAGGGGTGTGGCAGGGGCCAATGGGGGGGCCGTTTCCCCCTGAGAGTTTCAAAATATAGGGAAAAAACGGGGGTTGTTTAAGCAATCAACTGTAAAAATTAGTTGTTTTTACCTCTATGAGCGGTTAATTGTGCAAGGGTTACCTCCATGATTTTCGCCCCTCTATGATTTTACCCTGGCGCGGTCCCTGCTCACCCCCTATATCCAGAGTCTCACCCATCATCGTGATGTTTGATGCAGTGGTGGGGGGCGGGGGGGGGGCCGCAGGGGACATCTACAAGGTCAACAAACTATCCGAAAAAAAAAGATGATTGAGAACCATTATGTGATTGTTGGGGATTGATTGTCAAGCAGATGGAAAGCCACTGGTATTTCCATGGGAGAAGGAAATAATGGAAACATTGAAGGGTGTCTAAGAAGCAGAGACTGGAAAGCTTTTCACTCTCAAGAACTTGTTCCAACCTACACCCAACCAACTTGCTCTATTTGGACTGAGTTAGGCCACCAAAAGAGGTACAGTTGTGGTTCTACTTGAATGGGACAATGGGATGGAATTTTCCGAGTGGACCACCTTATGCGTGCTGTTCCGAAGATGGAATATGGCAGTGACGTACCACCACGGGACTAATGACATAGGACACATAGAGCCAAACAGATTGGCCTAGGGTTCGGGTCAGGAACCTGGACTTCTCTAGTAGAAAGCCAATTGTTGTCTTTAAAAACAATGCCCAAGAAATTGCGGACATCTTGCAAATTGCTATTAAGGTAAAATAAGCAGAAAGAAATGTTGTTTTTTTTTTAAAACAGGCGCTCACTCTACACTGAGGCTTTAGCTATTTAGATGCATTAACAAGATGCTTGACCCCAAAAAACAGGGGTGTTTAGAGGACCACAAACAAGGTAAAAAACCACACCAAAAGCAAAGTTATGGTGAAAATGTGATTTTTTGGGGGGAAACGGCGGCCATTTGGATATTTTTGGCCGGCGCACTTTTTTCTTAGACCCAGGCGTAAAATTTTGTCATTTTACTGTTGAGATAGAGTAAATGAATACAAAAAAACTGTTGCAAAATAAATGACCCAAAAAAATGTATTTTTCACCCCTGTATAGCCCACTCCTCATATAATTCAAAGAGCACAGGTAAGCCAAGGATTCATAAAAAAATTCCATCAATCAACTTGATAGGAAATGGATTTTCACCACTCCAATTAACCCATTTTTTACTGCACACCACGGAAATTGGACACCGGTGTCAATTTATGAGTCTTAAGGAAATGATCCAATTCTGATGAGGTGGGAACTTAATGAATAAATTATAACAAAATGCTCTTAACAAATGCAGGGCATGCTAAAAAATGCGGTAATGAAACGACTAGACGGTTAATGGCTGCTGCTGATATTGCTGAGCTTGGACACTCTGTGGGGTATTCTTAAAGGAGGCTAACTTTAGACCGGCGATTTTTAAACCAAGGGTAGTCCTACATGAGTGGACTTTTTTTCTTCAAATACTGTGAAAGTTAAATGTAACAGTGAGAAAATGCTTAAACAGCCATCCACAAGGAATTTCCTCACCCATTACGTAACATTTTTAGAGTATGTTGGAAGAAAAAAGGTCCACTCATGGGGTTTAGTACTAACCTCTGGTTTTAAACCCAGGTCTAAAGTTAGACTCCGTTTCAGAATACCAGCCTATATGTATACATGGCACAGCATAAACAACATATGATTTTGTCTATATTGCTTCTTTGCTTGAGTCGTAGAACGCCTGCCTGGGCCCCCCCTTTCTTTTTCAGATGTTCCATTTCATTTAATTTTCTTGTTTGGCCAGGTTTATTTTTTTTCTTTTCCTCTCCAAATCGTGCACGGTTGCCCGTTTCGTCAATCACTGCTGGTCCGTTGTGGCTCTGTAATTTTATTGCAAATGGGTCTAGTATTCCCTTGAACACCATGTCTTATAATTGAAGTTCAGATTCAAAAATCCTCTGGTAATTTGCTTATTATTTATGAGAATAACTCTGGCATCTCTATTTACAAAAATTTTAAAAACTAAGTGCCAAAACATTGGTTATTTTTTCAAGACTAATCTCATCTTCATCAATTATGTTAAACTAAATAATAGTGTGAACCACACGAGTGAATGTTATTGTTCCCAAGTAGCCACAAATTAAATCCTGGTGTATGAACACGTTGCAAACATCATGCAGAGTTAATATTTCTCCATTGAAGCCGTATTTCTCCTACAAGCTACTGCCCCTTGTCATTTCCTTTCTCGACTGTACCCAATACAGCTGGACAATATGCAAATATCACGACAGATGTGTGCTTTCCTTTCAACACTTTTAAATTATAAGGGCCTATCTTGTAATAATGAAACCCCTGTCATATTAAATTTGGAAAAACAAAAGAAAGCATGCATTCATCTTACCAGATTTACCTCTTTGTATTTCATTTCAATGTTAACCGCACAATCTTTTCTTTCTATCCCTTTTCTTTAATCACCCCCCCACACACACACCCACAATTACATTTTGACACACCATTTGACATATCCCCACATCCCACAAACTGATATATTTTCTTCATATATGGCATTCTTGGGACTGAAAAAAAATATATCGCGGTCCCCCGGACTGCGAAGTGTGTCTGCCATCGCGGTTTGTGAATGGGGCCCAAGGTCACATGAGGTCACCACATGTCACCCCAACTCCCTTATTTCCACCAGTTACATCATCGGAGCCCTTACGGAACTCATACTGCATGCCAATTATATTAAAGGAGAACCTGTATCAGAATAACTTGCATAATATACACTATAAAAAACATTATTGAACCATATGGGTGTTTTTATGGGAAAACTGCATTACAATACCATAAAACGAATTAACAGCATTTTGTCTGACCATGCGCTATTTGAATTCACGCTACTGTATATGGGATCTGTATTTGTGTTATGCGATACGGACGGGCCACTACTAGCGTCATAAGCTTAACGCATGATGCTGTCATCATAAGGTGTATTTCCTATGGCATGTATGAGGTAACGTGCCGGTCGGCCATCGCATAACACGTTATACACTAGTAGCGATTTTTAAATAGCACATATTCAGACTAGTGGTTTTTAATTCATGTTTAGGGTTATATAATTCTGTCTTTCTATGAAACCACTCGATATGTGGTCAATAATTATTTTATAGTATATATTGTTTAAAATTGTTCGTTGTACGGGTTCCCCTTTAAGGGTTAACATTTTGACTACAGACACACACACAGACATACGACCAGAGTAATCCCTACGTGCCTTCTGCAATTCTTGCACACGACACAAAAACAGTTTCCTTCTGGTAATTTGCAAAGTATTTCATATCAATGCCTTTCCTATTTTCGTATTACTATAGTTTGAAACCCCGAAATAGTTCTTTGGATATCTAGCCTTTGCATTCTATCAAGATAAATACACTTTTACAGCACTCGGGATATAGTAACTAAGCGTACGGTACAACACCGAGGCTCAATATGTAATGTGACAACAGCAAAATTATGTCGGAGGATAACACACAATATGCGACATTAGGTAATTCTATGAAGGCAAATTCCTTGCGGGACCACCCAGCGATGGCTGCACCCCTTTTGCTCTCTAAAAACACGCTACTGCTAGCGCACGCTGACTTCAAGTAACACGCTGTCACCTCGAGTCACTAGAGTACACAGAAGTTGCATAATCAGCAGTTTTATAGGTCACGCATTGAGCTTGCTGCAGCATGCACGCACAAATGGGGCTTTGCGTATTTAAGGTGGAATCCGCCCATGCCAAACTGAATTACGTCAACGAAAAAAGAGGTCAATAGTAAAAAGCTTGATACTTGACACTCTACTTGATTCTTGACATAATATTGATTATGCAGTTGTTCATATTTTAATTTGTTTTTAGTGCAATGATCTTGATGGAATTAGCACTTTATACAACTGCAGTATCCTTTTAATCGCATTAAGCCTGCTCATTTTTCACTTATTTTGGAATTTAACATTTGAGAATCCTTTGGGATAAGGAAATTATCATGTAACAATTCTAAGGAAGTGATTTATGATTGTCTTTAAAGATTATTTGGTAAGCAACTTTATATGTCAGTTATCACAATTCTTTTTAAATACTAAATATAAAAGCCAGCATATTGTCTTGCAATTGATCAACTAAAGCACCGTCATGTCAAATTAATCGACATCAACTATGACCGTGAAAATTCCAAGGGAGTCACAAACCACCGATTATAATTAGATTTTATTTTCCCTAGACGGAACCGCCAACCAAAAATAAAACGCGCAAATAACAATTAACAAGCTAATTATTAAATGTAGTATACTGGGCTTGTTTCCACAACCTTTAAGTGTCTACACCGCACACAATGATAATTTAATTTCTTGTTTCTATAAATCGAAACCCAACAACTCAACTAAAAGTTAAACAAGCAAAAACAAATTCTAATTATTGAATGCACTCTACCATATTTTTACATCCTTATCCAACGTATACGTTCATTGTACATGTGTGATATTTTCATCGGAGGTGATAATACAAGCACTACGGGGGCATAATCTATTTATACTCTAGAAATACACCGACTTTCCTCGTGTTAGAAGACTGATATATATACGCTCCATCAATAGGTACCTAGTGCTATATTTTTGGCATGGTTATTTTTTAGTTTTAGGTAAGAATTTTTGTGGCGTCTTGAATTGACAAAAATGGTCCGAAGTGATGTGCTACATATCGGCCAATATTATTTCGTGGCATTATAAATTTACACCACTGTGCTAAACTTAGTTTGCAAAGGTTACAGAAATTAAAACTTGTGCAAAAAATGCCCCCACTATAGCATTTGTTGTCTAAGCCTCAGGGTGCATCTATGTGTGTGTAGTGTGGTATGATAACACAGTTTCTGCAAATGAAATGAAAATAATCAGGTTGGTATGTGCCTTTGCTTGATAAAACAAGCTCCTTCACAGCATCTCGCAGATTTAAATGAGGCCAATCTTGGATTGTACACTCAAAGAGTAGTTGACATGATTCATAACATTGCTCTTTGTCGACAAAAATATATTTCAAGTTAACTGCTTGAATTAGGGACAAACGCGATGGGTTCACTGAAAATTGTTTAAATGGTGCCAAGACCTCTCTATCGGGCCTATCTCAGCATGTGTCTAGCGCGGGTTCGACGCTGCGTAGTTCCAATGATCTAACACCGGTTCTGATCTATAATATCAATGCACGAATTGCAATGCCATCCGCTTAGTAGCTAACATTACAGTATGTATTAAAAGTAAAAGCCTGGGGCCACTTGGGTACAATATGGTGAATAACACATGACCACATTTTTTGCAACGTTGCCAATGTGCCCTGCCCTTATCCAGCAAAACCATCACTAGTCTATCATGAATTTTGGGGTCTTTTGTTTAGCAGCAAATTGTAAGTCTCTGAACAAACCTTGCAAGTGACACAGCTCAATTACAAAACAAAATACAAAATTCCTTCATTGGCTGTGTCAAATGAAATTGAATAGGAACCTGGTAAGAAAAGATGTATTTTACATACAAAACACTCATTACAGTATACTGGAGGTTTTTATTATGCAGCCAAATAATACTGCTAACATAATTTTAAACAAATCCTTTACTATGGTCCTAGCGCAATTTTATATACCAAATGCGTGAAAACTCAATCATCATGTGAATATCATGGACTCTTACCATTGATCTTATAAATAACCGCAAAATATCTAGATGGAATGGGGAGCCCGTCAAGAATCAACGATTTTATTTTTCTTGGCATTTTAACAATTTCATCTAAAGTGTACTAAATAAATCATACCAGGTTTAGTAACAAATCATTCTGTTTACACAATTAAAAAGAAACTGATTTTGGATTTAATCATTTCAAGTAGGGCTAACACATGTAAAAGCTTAACGCATGCAAAAAAAAATCACTTTGAAAATCCTGGAGTGCAGCTAACCTCTTTTCTCTCAAAAATGCGTCCATTTGATATTGGCATTCATTTTATTGTCAAGGTTAGAAATATAAATGCTATGCAATCTGAATTTTATGTTATGCCTAATGTAATATAATCTAAATGGCGAGAGAGAGATAGAGGGGAGAGATAGGGGAGAGAGAGAGCGAGGGGAGAAGAGAGATGGGAAGATAGAAGAGGGGGGGAGAGAGAGAAATTTTAAACATAGCCCTACATATGTGTAACAATTTGGGCTATTCTTTTTAATTTCAGACCTTTTAAATTTGTATTTCTTGCAATGAATTTTATTAGTCTAAGTGCACATGGGGGCATCAATTCCATTTCATAACCTCGCTATGCATGTCTGCTAATACATTTAAGCAGCACAAGGGGTAGTCCCTGGTAGCTTCACCTGTTCACTTACAAGGTGGCAGTAGCACCATTTTTTTTTCAGTCTTGGTATGATCCAGCCAGGATTTGAACCCAATGTCCTCCTCATCATATCTGTGAAGCAGATGCTCTAACCACTAAACCAACTGCCATTTATGGTGGGCACTAATTGAGACTAAGTACCTATTAACATCGATACAAACTTTAGTTGGACAAACATGTTTTTTTTTTCTTTAGCAGAGTTAATCAGGGTAATTAAAGAAATATTGGAGACAGAAATACTAAACTCACTCCAATTTTAAAACTACATTATATTTCAGTCAAGATAACACACATCGGTTGGGTTAATTTGTGTTTACAAAATTATCTCTCCTCTCAAATTACCCACTTTCTTTTAAATTGTGGTATATACTACCTCCTGGTGCCTACAAAGCATTCATCAGACTTTTAAAAGAGAAAGAGATTTGCTTCTAACCGTACAATAAACTTTGACAGCCTCCAGTAAGAAATAAACAACTGATCAATGGGGAACAATATGCACTATCTATCAAAGCTACCCAGCTATCTACAGTAGACAGCTTTGTGTGTCACAGTTCAAGTTGTATTTATCAAGGAAAACCAAGGGCTAGCTAGTTACACTATGAGCTAGTAAAATCTCAATTCCCTTGACACAGTTCAGTACCTCCATTCACCAGTGTATTTAGAAAATACACCCTCTGGTTTTTGGGTATGATATATGACACCCAGATCACACAAGGTCAGTTCATGTCAATGTATACAAGTACAACCCACTGAGCTGTGTCCTTGGTGGATGAGCATATTGTAACTCATAGTGATAGCTAGCGACCGGCTCCCAAGGCAGTTTGATATTGATATTTAGGAATCCAAACCATATGTGAGTAGAGCATGGGTTGAATAGTATTACTTGTGTCAGACGGACATGATTGAGGCCCTTTTGATTTCTGGACAATTGCCAAGTGATAAATAATGCAGGCAAATATTGACTGATTGTAGGTGTAGAGATATTTTTTTGCAGAAGTTTTGTGTTAAATTCAAGTTTTATTGGGTGAACAAAATGTTTGCATGGAAATATTATGGTCAAAAATGTTATTACATTTTGCAAGTACCACTAGGATTAGGGGCACACCATTAGATTTCCGGTAGGGCATGGAAGTTTGGATTGGGTCAGATTTTTGATTTTCACTACCCTTGGTGGCAAATTTGTTTCTCATTCCATTTTAAGTATCTTTGTTTTGTAGGTGGGTGGGTAAGATTTATTTTTAACTCACCAGTGCAGCATTTTTATTTATCAAATCACCAGTGGGACAAAGTGTGTATCACTAGTGGGCAAAGTTATTTTAAACTCTCCAGTGAGGCAATTTTTTTAACTCACCAGTGGGGCTTTTTTTTGTCACTAGTCAGTGGGCAAAGTTATTTTTTTGAAAACCTTCCATGCTCCCCCTGGAAATCTAATGGTGCACCCCTTACATTTAGCAATGTTACATTTAGCATATTTCATGCTTTACTATAAAACCCTGAAAATCAAAATTGTGAATGCACTCCAAAGTC
This sequence comes from Ophioderma brevispina, assembly GCA_023653785.1. Classification (NCBI taxonomy): domain Eukaryota; kingdom Metazoa; phylum Echinodermata; class Ophiuroidea; order Amphilepidida; family Ophiodermatidae; genus Ophioderma; species Ophioderma brevispina. Next base: position 76,217 of record JAMKCH010070353.1, on the reverse strand, counting down.
TTAGCTGACATTTATCCCGAAATCAGTAAATCAAACCCTGGTCATTAACCTAATGCCCAAATGTAATCTCACAGATAACACTCAAATTTTACCCTTTCCATTGCTTCATCACTAATTCTAAGAAAAAATATAGCATTCCCGGAGCGTGTGTCATAGGGGGTGTGATTGGGCTCAAAGGTCAAAATTTGAGCTCATTCAGAGTACACCCCATATCCGTATGGGTCAAAAAAAGTGCAGGATTAACATTTGTACCACACACAGACAGACAGCATACAAACACCTAGACAAACATACCACACACGCAAAGTAATCCCTGTGCTGTTCTACAAGCAGACGACACAAAATATGTCTCTAATTAATAATTGGAATCGCAAGGCAAAAGGCAAAGCTGCTTTTAATGGTGAAATAAATAACAAAGAGATTGAATCTTGTCAAAGAGTCAATAAAAGTGTTCCAGCAGTCCCACGGCTGATTTACAATCTAGAGTAAAAGGAAGCTTACATCTCTGAATGTTGCACTTAGGCATAAAAAAAATATGTTTGTTTGGCGTAACGGAGAAAAAATAGCAGGGTCGGTAAGATTTTTTTTTTTATTTTTTTTTTTAGATCTTCTCAATGTTTTACTCTAAAATGAAAACAAGATGCTACTATTTAAAGCTTTTTTAATGACATAGCAAAGATCTTTTATTTTACTTGTTGTAGTTGCTTTGTAATTGTATTGGTAAAATAATACTTTTAATTTTTAAATTTTGGCTGAAAATAATGGGTCGGTTGGCAGAATATTTTTTTTATTTTGTGCTAATTGCATAAAAACTTTTGAGTCTTCAGGTTTCAGGTTACGCCAAACACACAATTTTTTTATGCCTTATCACAAGCCAAATGGCAGAAAAACTAATCGGACGTAACAAGCTGGCTACATCCCTGTACGAGGAAGCGAGATACACTCAATTAGACCTCAAGTGCGATTAAGTCAGTGATCACCTATGAAACAAATCGCCACTGTTTGCAATCCCTTATTAACCCAGCGAGTGCTACTTGCCAAATGTCACAATGGAACTTATGTTATCTTTGAACCAATCTGAGCCACATAGACCCCATACAAATGGCAAAATTACTTGTTTCGACGAAGATTAATCTTGAATAGTTAATAAGCATGTGTACACACTACACTTAATTGAGATACAATCGAGTACACACTAGCAATAAACCAACACACATCACCTCTTAATTCACATACACGCGCACACACTAGTAAATCCCTTAATCAAACAACCATTCCCTTATTCGAAAGAAGATGATTTGCTTCGTTGAATTTAAGCAAATTTAATCTTCGTTGAAATAAGGGAAGAGCGAACACACTATACTTGCTTAATTTTTAATCTTCGTTAACCCTTCATCAAAATAAGAGATTTTGCTTACATGGTTTTATTAAAGGTCCATGGCCGATGAACACTTCATCCTTAAGTACTAGCATGTGTTTAGTACAGTAGCACATTGCAATGCATTGTGGGATTGATTCAAAACACCCTCTGGGGCTAAAAGATGTTTAGTTTGGCTGTTGTGAGGGAAAATATGCACCATTTTGGTTCAATATTAATTTTACTCAGTACTCTACAGGGCTTACAAAACATGTTTTAAGCTCTCACATCAAAACATTGAAATATCAGTGCAAAACTTCACAGATACTGTTTTTGGATTAAGGTCACTCAATTAAGAAGAAAACTTTATATTAAATCAAGTCATCCCCCTCTAAGAATGGTGCAGGCATGATTGTGAGCTTATCTTAAAAAATCTGAACATGGCGATAAAATCTTTAAAAACACATCGCGGTCCCCAGACTGCGAGTGTCATCTGCCGTCGCAGTTTGTGAATGGGGCCAAAGGTCACATGAGGTCACCAAGGTCACATGAGGTCACCAACATGTCACCCCAACCCATCCCCTCCTTTCCACCAAGTTACATCATCGTAGCCCTTACGGAACTCATACGGCATGCAATATATTAAGCTTTAACATTTTGACCAGACACACACACATATACACAGACATAGGACCAGAGTAATCCATATGTGCCTTCTGCAATTCTTGCAGACGACACAAAAATGGTGTGAAAATGACCAAAATGGGTTGAAAATTGCATGAATTTGGGCAACAAAAAAATCTGAATTCAAATTTTTTGAGCAACAAAAAAAAATCTGCATTCAGATTTTTAATCTGAAAATAATTATGCCTGATGGTGGAAGGCCGAAATGGGCCACAGCTAAAAGATTTTAAAAAGCTGCATTTGAACTGGTTAATGAAATGAATATATGGTGTAATTAGCCAATCAGAAATGCTGTATGAAAGGTAGATAGGTAGGTAGTACTCGAGAGTTAAGTTGCCACCAGAGGGTGTTTTGAGTCATTCCCACAATACACCAGTTTAGGGAAATTTCAGCTCAATAGGGGCATGTGATCACATAAAAATCCTATTCTTAACACATAAAAATCCTATTCTTAACACATAAAAACCCTGAATTTAACACTCTTTTTAGCCCACAAAGCATTAGTACTTAGGGAATTTTTTGCATGATTATTTAATGTCTTGTGGTTCTTTTGAAACACTTTTTATCCCTAAGTACTGACATGTGTTTAGTACCAGTGGCATAACCAGAGGGGGGTCGGGGGGGGGGGGCAACTGCCCCCCTGTGGGGAATCTTTCCCCCTCTTGCCCCCTGAAAAATTAGTGATTTACATAGGCCATATACTATACTAACAAATTTTAATATATGCTTTCCCCCCCTGAAAATACATGTGCCCCCCCTCCTTTTCCCCCCTGAAAAAAAGCTGGTTATGCCACTGTTTAGTACAGTACGGTATAGGCACATTGCTATGCATTGTGGGATTGATTCAAAACACCCTCTGAGTTGCCACAGCACACTGAAAGTAGTGCTGTAGAATGCAATATAAATTTGTCCCAGTCGACATCTTGCTGTGATGTCCTTTATGTCCAAATAAAACTCTGAATTATTATTGCAAACAGTGTCTTACTTGCAAGACAGACTTAAACTGCCCGAGGACAGACAGCAATCAAACACATTCATTTCCCCCCTTCTTTTTGTGCCCCCTTTGTCACCTAACACAACACAAGCTGTGATGGAAATAGGCCAAGCATTCAATCTATGGCAGTCATAGCTTTGCAACACACTCATGAAAAAAAAACACCCAACAGATATGCTATCTGAAGCACCCAAGGCGTAAAAAATTTGAGGCGACTGACTGGAATTTCCTACACAAAGTTCACGGTGACAACAAGCTGTTCGGCGCTTCACTACAACATTAATTAGACTAATACCCTGATACCTAGCCGGCAGGTAGAAACCACTACTACTACCATGTTTGTAGTGATGCGCAAGGCATTAACATCCTAACCACAAATGTCATCGGTTCAAATATTTACCCCGCTCAGATTGCAGGGCTGCTGTTGTCGTAGATATTGCACACATGCATTACAAGTTGGAAGCATACATACTGTCACAATATAAACACTCTATACACACTGGCATATTTCACAACTTTGTTTTATTCTACAACACCCCCAACAAAATAATCATAATATACAATTTGATATAAATAACACTTTTTAATGCAAATTTTTTTTCTAAAATCTTAAAACACTTGGTGCACACTTTTTCGGAAAAATATCAAAGCGAACAGGGCTGCATATTCAAAATATCATGCAGTCATAAAGTGACACAGAATGCTTTGATGAAAGATAACAAAAATTGAGGAAAAATAAAACGGAAGATGAAAAAGATAGCAATGGGATATAAGTGTGAGGTGTTTCATAATGGTAAAAATATTTTACAATTTAAAACAAGTATCAACTTAAGAAAACTTTTGGTCAAGGTAGCTAAATTTTGTGCAGCCCTTACATGAAGGGGGAACAGGGGGTGGGTAAATTCATCATAATTAAGGAATTTTTTTACTAGATTCTGAAAAGGTACTTACTTGAAATGAAATTGATAAGTCTAGCTTAAACCCATTACATTTTCAAAGATGGAAACAATTCTGGTCCAAATCATCCTTCAATTTTCATTTTTTGTTTTAGTGTTTGCAAATCTAGCCTGGCGCCGGCCCTCAGAGGTTTCTGCGTTTCCACTAACTGCTGACGAGCAGGCAGGAGATGGGAGGCGGCAGGGCCAGGCTGGAGGAAACTGGACTCATCCAGACGCAGCACTTCACTTGTTAGCCGCAGAGCTGCAGTTAAAACTGGAGTCAACCAGATAATACTGGACTCAACCAGATCCACCTGCAGTCATTGAACTAGTCAGTTTGGTGTCCCTCTAGTTAAGACCAGCTTCTGCCTGTTGCATGGCTAATGACCTGGCCTGCACACACACATAAATTTACACAAACACAAAATTATACCTCTATACCCACCCCTCCCTCTGACACAAAAGCATTTTCTTTATTTCCATCCCAAACCCCAAATTTATTACACACATATTTGATGTACTTACCACTTTCATTTTGATAACAATTTTGCATAAAGACATACCAAATCTTGCCATCAAGTATGATTATATTTTGAAATTAACAAGGTGAGTTTAACTACAAACATGATAATTCAACTTTTTGAACTTAATCATTTGATGGTCTTCTTGTTAATTGGGAACTAGATTGGTAAATGATGAATAAGCAGGAATGGGAAAGAGTACATCAGGCAAAGGGTTATTATATATAGGGTTAAGAGTTCTTGGGTCCACCAACAACATAAATGTCAACATAAACGATCCATACTGCTTGTACGAGATCATATCATGAAAGTTATGGGTAATATACGACAGAGTATTATAAAACATGGCATAATATCATATACTGGAAAAAGTGAGCTTATTTAGCAAGGACCTTAGCACTGTCTGGTGAATATCAAACCTGGTATTCTACTTCACTATGTTGTCTTTGTATGTCCAATTAGGCCAAACCATCTACGGTATTGAATCGGAGCGTAAAATCTTAATGTTACATTTTCGAGTGGTAAGTGCTTTTCTCCCCCCTAGTGCCTTTGATACAATTATTACTGGTGGGCTATTAGTGGGCGACAGTTTCAATGCATGGCGTCTTATTGCGAGTTTGTATTGACAGTTATTGTCCTTCCAAAAAAATATAATAATTTTGGGGTGCCCAGACGGCTGTGAACGCTCAATGTCCATTAATTTCAAAATCTTGGATTTTCGACCCAAATCCAGTTTTTTTCAGTCCATAATCTCAAGATTTTCAATTGATAATCCAATATTTTAAGAAAAACTTGGATTTTCAATTGATAATCCAAGTTTTTTTGACGCTCAATGTTTAATAATTCGAAAAGTGAAAATCCAGGTTTTTTCTATTTGATAATCCAAGATTTTAAAAATGAGCTGAAAAACTTGGATTATCAATTGATAATCCAAGATTTTCAATGCCCAATGTTCGAAAATCTTGGATTATCAAATCAAAAACTTGGGTGGGATTTTCACTTCGATAATCCAATTTTTTTAATTGACCATCTAAAAACTTGGATTACCAATTGAAAAGCTTGGATTATCGAATGAAAATCTTGGATTATCGAATGAAAATCTTGGATTATCAAATGAAAATCTTGGATTATCGAATGAAAATCTTGATTATCAACCAAAAAACCTTAGTTTTGGTTGAAAATCCAAGATTTTCTAATTATTGGACATCGAGCATTCCACAGACAGCAGTAATCTTTCCATTCTAATCTTTTGTCAGATGAGATTATCTAGGGTTCCATCTGCATCGGGCTAAATTTGTTTAGCTCTGTGGAACATTTGTTGCAATTATCTGAACTTGAACTCTTGTTTCTCTGAAAAGTACACAAGGAGATTTTCTGAAGGCACAAATATCTGTAAATTTGCATTGATTGGTTGTAGAACACGTAGAGCTTTATAGGACAAAAACTAGAAAAGCATACGTACCCAAATCCAAGTTTTTAACTTGCATGCTGCTCTAATCGGCCCATAGAGAAGCATGCTTGTATTTTATGTCATGGATGACAGAAAATACCAACTCGGTTTTTTGGGTTACAAAAAGACAGCATTGCTTATTCACTTCAGTGTGATTTAATGCATTGGTTAGCCTTCTTTTTTAAACAAAACAATTGGGGGAAAACTTTCTTGAAATGTCCTTGCATCCTATTAAAACTGTGGGCAACGATTACATCTTGCATTTTAAATTCAACACCAGCTCTAGCTCAACTGGCCGGGGTTGATTTCTTTTTGCAAAATTTCCCCATAATTATGAAAGGAAAAGAGCACCTTATTTTGTATTCTTCTGCTATTTTTGCAAAAGGTTATTCAGTAGAATGCATTAAATGGCTTGGATGGAAGATCACCATGTCTTGAAACTGATCAACCTTTCAGAATAAGTAGCACATGAATAATTCTATACTGCTATAACCACAATAACACAACAAATCAATGAATAACAAGGTTACTTTTGTAATAAATTACCCGATTACATTCTTCTAAAATAATCACACCAATGATATCTTGTCAACAAAGTGGAAACAAAGACTACTGAATAATTTGTCAATAACCATTCGATGTCTTACCTGGCTTCTTTGTGCAAAGATGTCTTTGCCAGCCCGTATGAAATCGGCTGCGTCGAAGCAGGGCTCAAACTCAGTGGTAACAAAGCGGCCCTGGGCAGCCAATTTGTGACGATCCTCTACAGAACGGATGGGGTATTCCTGTCAAATACAAATTACAAATACAAATGTTGGATTGATGTTTACATATTGCCCACCTGTGCACAAAGGAATGTGTATGGCTGAGGATGGCAATTTTAATCATAGCAAAATCAAATACATAAGTATCAATTAAAATAAATTTGAACACCAAAGGTCAAATTTATAAGGCAATTGTATAGAGTGCAAGTTCTGAGAAAGTGTTACCTCACTTATTAGCCATGTAAAATCAGTACACACAGCCAACTCAGTATATCATTATAGTGTGTGATCAGCAGTATATCATTATTATAGAAGTGGTGTCCACACGGAGGCCGAAACTCTGAAGTGTCGATCGGGATTTTTGGCCGTGTGTGGACGCATTCAGAGTTTTATCGAGGGTCTAGCGGGGTTTTATCCCCCTAAAAACCTTGGGGTGAAGCGCAAACTCTGATGACACTCCGTAGTGTTTTGGAGTGTTGTGCCATGGACAGCTTCAGGGATAGTGAACGGAGGTGACCTCGCAAGGTCATCTTTGTTGACAAATCTTGTGTTTGAATATTACGCGCAAAAGTCCACGGCTTCCGGTATACTGACTTCCGGTCTACACTCCGATAATGGTCAGGGGGGCAATTTCAGAGTTTTGGGCCATTAAGTGGACACAATTTGAAGTGAAGTTAAAATAACTGGATTAATTTTTACCTCCAGAGTTTCAAACCCTTGGAGTTTTGTGACCGTGTGAACGTGGCTGTGTGTGATCAGAAGTGGCACATCATGTGAGATACCAACAGTAAGTTTGAAATCAAGTCAAAATTTACTCATAAAAATCTTCTGTACTAGTACTTATGGTACAACTGAAATGTAGAAGGGAATCTGCTGTAATTTATACAGCCCAAGGTACAGCCGTGTCATTTACGTCCAATCGATGGTCCAGATATTTTCTTCTGAGCATGTTCAGAAGGAATGTAGTAAATACACATTTACTGTGTATTCGCTGACCCAAAGGAGACAACTATTTTGTTAGATACTAGATTCCACTGCTGTCTAGACTAGTTCTCATTTATCAGGGATGTAAGTGACCTAAGAAAAAAAAACCTACAAAATGGCCGGGGGTCAGGGGGCCGCCATAGGCCCCCTGGCGGGTGCAGGGGCAGAGCCCCTTGCAGGGGTTCAGGGGGTGGAGCCCCCTGAAGCCCCTTGGCTTTAGCATTTTTAACAGAAAAACCTTCAATATTTTAGTACTAAAAAGTTTTAACGTTACAGGAAAATTGTTCCAATGACTTGCAGAATCATTTAATTTTCTTACGTCTTTTTCTCCCACCGTTTCCTTAAGCTAATTTGCATTGTAGAACCAGGCATAACAATGCATAACCTGGGACTGTTCTGGAATCTTCCGAAATAGAGTCCGCAAAACAAGCCGTCCTTATCCCTTTTCTTCAATCCAATTCCACTTCCACTTGTTCCCTGACCTCAGCATTAATTCTGTTAATGTTTGCAGTTCGATAAACTCCCATTTTGGTATTTCAAAAAAGCTCAAATTTATATTTTTCCGATCGGAACACACATGCGATGCACAAAAGTTGCAAAATTCTACTCCCCTTATACCATGTTGATACACTCGACGCACAAGAGTTGCGGTTTCGATGTGCTATTAGAATACCCACCGACTCGAACGGCGCGACCTGGGCACAACCACGTTGGCCCTAGGATGATGACGCCTCTGTTGATGTTTTCTTACGGAAGCAAGGGTGAAAGACACGTTCATAATGTTTTATTTAATAATAGTTTTTATTTTCATCTACAAGAAAAAAATCCGGACCATATTGAATTCCTAAAAATCTGGAAATTCGGATAAATCCGGAAGACTTACATTCCTGATTTATGTGAAGGTTGTCGCCATCGTTATCATCATCAGCAGCAGCAGCAGCACCATCCGTACTATGTCATTCCACAAACGACGAGCCTCAACATGTTTCATACTCCTGAATTGCCCACCCATCCATGCTGGCCTAGTGCGGGTTGGACTTGGTAATGAGTGCAGGTAACAAACCCAGGATGATCCTGCACATTCTACACAATGGTTGGGAATGAGGAGCAATTTTTTCCATTTTTAATCGGGCTGATTTATGCAATTCCACTTTATAAGACTACTAGTATAACCAGAAACCCAACTCTTGCGGGGCTCAAACAGGGTCCTAGACCACTTGGCCACCTCGCCCAAATCAGTGACTATACAGCAACCTTTGTTACCCCCAAAAGCGCCCCACAAACAAAAAAGAAAAAAAACCCGCTATTGAAGGATGGCAATCCATGACCTTTGACACTGTCCAAGTTCCCTATACATGATGAATCTATTACAAGAAAAGGCTAAGATTGAAACATTCAAATAGAAAGTCAAGGAACATCATGGTTGCAGAGGTAATGGTCTCTGACTGTTTGGTTATGGTACACTACACTCTTTTTTTAGCTTAATCCAAGTCAGACACTAAAAAAGCAAACCTTGGCTTGAGACAACTCCCGTGTGCCACCATGTTTTCACCCTCTAATCCCTCACGCAAACGCCTTATCCCATCCGTAACTTGTGTTCCAGGACCACATCTTTTCACTCGTCTCATAGGGCGCTATTCAAACTATTTCCAATCGCTGGACCTGATGTTTTTGTGTCGATTGCCACTCTACGCACTGTAAAAATCTCCTCACTCTTAAAATTAACATAATAAATTAAAAGTTTGCATCCGCAAGAGGTTTCGAACCCTGGACTTTCTATTACAAGACGAGCACCTATAGATGCACGCCACACGATCCAAGCTGGCAGAAGGTCTTCTTTTGTAATAACTTAAAAATAAATATCCTTACAGAATAAAGCGCAAACATAATCATAAATAGCACCACTATGAGATGAGTCGAAAAGATGTGGCCTGGAACACAAGTTGCGGACGGTGTAAGTCCTCTTCTATCTCTCACCTGATCATACAGTTCATCGCTCATCTGGGGCTTAGGAGCAGTAGTCCACCTGGCACCATGACGGAAGTATTCTTTCATGAGCGCACGGTAGGCGCGGTATTCAAAGAAACGAGAGCGCCATGCCATCGGGCATTCAATGATCTCATCACCGATGACCAGAAGAATGTCGCGAGGCATCGCAGCATACAGACCTGTTGTGGAGAAAAGAAAGAAAATTATAGGTACAACAAAGTTTGCCAATACTATATTTTGGCAATTAGCTAAACTTATGGCTTGATTCATTTCGGGTTTTACCACTTTGGATGTAGCTTAGCTGCCATCGCCTGTGACACATTACACAATATGAAATTTTCTGTCTCTGAGTGTAATGTCAACATTTTCAACTAAGACTGTTTGATCATTGTACTCTTGTTTATTTTTTTCCTGCTTCCAATAAAGTTGTAGCCAATTATTCAATACACAAATGAGTCTAGCAACATGGAAAAGGGTGGCCATCACTTACAAAACAGCAAATAGAACAAATTTGGCATGCATAGTCATTTTGAAAAAAAAGTGAAAAGATTTTATCATCTTGGAAATTAAATTATCACCATCAAAGAAGAAAAAGAAAGAGGGCCTACTCCTTCCTTTTTTCAAAATTCCTGGACAAGAGACTATTTACTTGACTTTACACATACACCTTACCTACATCACAATCACACATTCTCGTCAAGTTATGATGATAATATGAACACACTGACGGCGGTGCATATTTATTCTTCTATTTTTACAGGACACAATGCATATTTTTAAAATAGTTTATGAATGCATGCTCACACACATGTATGCTTACATGAGAGTACATTTTGACTGAACAAGACCCTCCCAAAATATTCCTCTCAGCAATCTCATGTTCAAGTTAATCTACAATGGCTACAGTGACTAAATTTCTCATTTCAATCACAAACTACCTTCAGTTATGATTGTTTTTGAAGTAACTTTTCAATCCTGTTGAATCTCCACTCAATTGTTTCATCGTATGGAAGATACAAAAACTGGGTCAATTTATTACGGCCTGCTCAATTAACCTACAAACAAGGTTTTAAATTATGAAGATGAAATTAAGTTATTAAGAGCAAGTCTCTTGAAAGGCACACATAAACAACTTTAACACAAACATATTCTAAATTTGAGGGCAAAAAGCCAAATCTTTTCAATAGACTTGAAAATAAAAATGAGCTACCAGTAGAAGCCTAGCCACAATTAGATTGCTGACTTTCTTGTGCCCCATATTTCCATCATTGTCAAGCTAAGATTGATTGAAACGGATAGGAATTATCACACAATAGCCGACATGTTTTCCTACTCAGAGGAAGTGATTTTCTAAAGGCTATTTTTGGATTGTTTGCAATTGAAAAAAATACATTATTCCCCAGAATGTTTGTGTCACCTGTGGTTTGCGAATGGAGATGATTTTAGCAAATATAGCACTTTATTTGCAGAAAAAAATAGCCTTTTATATATTTTGCCCAAATGAGGTTGAAGATCAAGTAGGGGTCATTTGAGGTCAATCTGTGTTCACACCATACGAGTCTTGGGTAAGCGGTTCTTTTGAATAAGTTTAGTGGTTGTAGCACCTTAATTATATATAGAACAGTCATAAATTTGGGCAGAATTGGCTCAAAGGTCACATAGGGGTCATAAGTGATCAACCAATGTACAGAATATATGTCTAGGGCCAGTGGTTCTTTTGAACAAGTTTAGTGGTTGTATCATGCAGAAGAAATAGCATTTTAATATGTAATTGTGACAAAATTGGGTTTAAGGTCACAGAGCTATAGGCTCACATGTGTTACACCCCATGTGGGTCTTGGACAATGGTTTTTTGTGACCAAAGTGTATGAAGTGATTGTCAATGCATTTAGCAAATGATTAATGCTATCTTTCGTTGGCCAGAATCCTAAATCATGAACTCCACTAGAATTTAATATCATTTACATTCATGTACTTGAAAATGCTGAGTGATGTAATGAGCTGTTATGCATATTCTCACAGTTATAAGTAGGGTGGTCCAATATGCGTGCTTTAACTGTGTACACCATACACACGTCGGCTATGCTGTGTGTGACGTAGTGAAAACTTTTGTTGAAAAGGATTTATTATTTATACAAAGAAATCCATATAATCCTTCAACAAATAATCTTGAAAATCGTCGGTATTAACAATTAAAGTTTATTTTTACATGTGGATCAAATTTTTACAGCTCTACGTTGTTTTATTCTCTAGTCATAAGCGGTCGAAAAAAAACGGAAAGTTAAAGCGCACCGCAGTAGTAGCTCTAGGGAACACTGGAGGTCATGCTGCCGAGGATTTTCCCTTCAGTGAATGCTACACTCAATCGCCCTATTCAAAACAACGTAGTTTCTATGGAGGGTCTTGTCAGATTTCAGGACAGTAACAAAATGCAAGAAAATGACTCCCGGTTGACATTGATGATATTGCGTCCATCGTACGACTAATAGTTTTGAAGTTACAATCAAAACAAAATTTGGTGGAATTTATTCTATATTTACGATCTCTAACAAATATTGCAATATCATATTGAAAAAGATCCACATTTTAATTATAACAATGAGTACTTCTTATTTTTTGCACGGCAAAGAAATATTTATAAATAAATATAATAACAAAGCCTTCTAGTTCAAGGTCAAGGGCATTGCCGCTGGGAAGGGGAAAAACCCTTGAGGAAGGAAAAGCAACGTGGCTTCGCGTTCCTATCTACCGCGGGAGATTTTGACGTTGTCCTCTCAGATATAAACTCACTACCAATGCCCAACCCTACCACCGTCTGATAACAGCCCACAAGATTCATGAACCAGGAAAACACTCAAGGACCCAATATGAAATATTTGGGCTCTAAATAAACAAGTTAAATTATGTTGCTATTTGTCTTGATATTTGGCTGTCACCACGAAATGTGAAGCCCCTCTGTGCAAGACGCCCGGCTGATCCCCCTACCACGACGCCTGTAAATAATGGATCATCCATTATGGATGCGTATTTTGAACTGAATGGTAAACCTGGGACTCTTCCATCATTTGTAAAGGGGTTGTGGGCTCAAGAACAGTCTAAAATTCTGAACATTTTTAAAAAAAAAAAAAAAAATTCTTTTGAAATTGGAATAGAATATTGGTAAAATAATAATAAATCTTAACTGCAATTTTACACTTGATGATAGAGAGAGATGATAAAAAACTATTAAAAGAGATTAATTATACTTGCAGTAAATCAGCTGGGTAATGGCGGGCGTTTGCACGTTTTGGGCTGGTTTTGATTTTCAAATCGTTTAAAGGGGAGGGGTGATGGGGGGACTGGGGTGTTGTGAATTTACTTCATGGTCTTTAAGGATTTTTGTTTGGTGTTTATGTGGTGTTTTGTTGGGTTTTTTTTTTATTTTCGGAAGTATTAAAAAATTTCCTTATCCCCTCAGCATGGCAGACTCTCGGCACAGATAAAATCCAAGGTCCAAAATTAAAGTTGCCTTTTCCATTTCCTTTTTTTTCTTAAATTTTCACCTGTCTTTTACCCCTTTTCTTTTTTGAATTTTCCCTTTTGTCTTTTTCTGTCTTGCCTTTTCCCATTTGCATTTTTTTCCCTTTGCCCTTGTTATACTTGGCCTTTTCCTTCCCTTTGCTTTTTCATTTTACCTTTATCTTCTCTCTTTTGCCTTCAATTTGTCCTCTCTGGTTCCCTTTGCCTTTTTCTGCCATCTTTTCATTTCCCTCTTTTTTACATTAGCATCTTTTCCCTTTGCTTTTCCCCCTTTGCCATATTGTTTTCTCTATTTTACAGTTGCCCCCTTAGCAGGGGACTGTTGTGTAAGAGTGTGCGCTTCCGATAAAATTGTGAATTTTTTGCCACAAGTACTTTAGGCATTCGATTAATCCATAAAATTGATGGAAGCACTTGCCAACCCCCCTTACATGGCCCCCAGCTTGGCTTTCAAGGTTATAACGGGGTCCAAAATTTAAAATGCTATGAATGTTTAAAAAGCACACCATTGTGTTTGTCTGGTTCCCAAGGATTCCAAAAAGGTATTGTTACCACTGTATCTAGAGATTATGAGTCCGGAGTATGAGGTAAAAACTGTAAAAATAGTGAAAAAAGTCAATTTTGGTTTGTACATGGGTCAAAGTTAAAAGGTGCTTTGATTCAGTTAAAATGTGGTGCAAATTGTTCCCTAGCTTAAAGGATTGAAATAAGGAATAGCTTACCTTATCTGTTTGCTTAGTTTCAGTTATCCAACAAAATAGGTAAAAAAATCAAAAAACTAAAAAATTAAAAAAAAAAAAATGACTTTATTTTTTTTTTTTCGCCAATTTTGGTTAATAACCAGACATGGTGAGATAGTCAAAACTATTCGTATATTCATTCTATGAGTAAACCAACAAATTTGAACCATAATTTTACAAAAATTGGAGCAACTTTTAATTTTTGACTCCTGTACAAACCAAAATTGCCATTTTTTCCATTTTTACAGTTTTTACCCCATTATTCCAAAAATATAAGCACAGGTAGGTAGTATTAAACTATACCTTTTTGAATCCTTGTAACCAGACAAAACATCAGGTGTGCATTTCAAACACAATCGAACATTTTAAAAAATTAACACGATTGTAACCTGGTGAAAATCAAGCTGGGGGCCATGAAAGGGAGTGGCAACTGCTTCCATCAATTTTTTGGATTATCAATGTATAAAGTACTTGTGTACCAAAATTCACCAATGTATTAGGGATTTGCACACCTCACATAAGATCGTTCACTACAGTCCCCACTACTTTTCCCTTTGGCATTTCCGTTTGCCATTTTTTTTCTGTGCCATATTTTCCTTTTGCTTTCCATTGCCATGTATTTCCATTTGTCCTTTTCCCTTTATTTCCTTTGCTTTCCAAGCATTTGGATGTTTCCACTGCCTTTTCACTTGCACTGTCCTCTTGCCCCTTCCCCTTTGGGTGTCCTTTGTCTCTTTCCCTGAAGTTTCCTTAGTCCTTTTGCTGTTTTTTTTTTACCTTTGCCTTTTGAGGCCCTTTTCTCTCTTTCTTTTCCTTCCGGCTTTTCTCTTTGCCTTTTTTACCTCGCCCTTTTTATCACCCTGGCTGAAAAGCAGAAGGGGGCTTATGCTATCAGTCAAGGCAGCGGCGGCTTCGGGGTGGCGTCCAACAAAATCTTGTGAACGCGATGGGCGATAACATGAGACCCATAAGGGTGATGGTGTTGATGTAAACTGGTGGGTGGGAGCGGACTGCCATGCACTTCATATGATTAGATTATGGGGCGTGGCATATGCTATTTAGGTACCTATTGCATCATTAATGAGTTAATTTGGGGTATTTGCCAACACAAATCTTGTGAACGCGCTAACATGAGACCCATAAGGGTTATGGTGAGTAACTTGGTGGGTGGGATCAGACGCAATGGCCCTTCAGCTGATTAGATTATGGGAGTGGCATATGCTAACTTGGTACCTAATTTGCATAATGTAAGAGTTTTAATTGGGTATTTTTACCCAAAAAAAATGTGAAAAGATCATTAAGTCCGATTTTGATGAAAAATCTTGGTGGAGGGGTGGGGAATCATGTACTCTCGCATTGATTAGGTTTGTGGCGCATGACATGCTAATTAACTAGATAAGTGCATATGATGGGCGAACTTGGGGGTATTTTCACCCAAAAAAACTTGTGAACAAACTATTTGACCCAGATCCATAAGTCTGATTTGATGATTGAAACTGATGGAGGGGTGGGGAATCATTTTCTCTCGCGCTGATTAGGTGTTAAGGGGGGTGTCCGGTTTAAGGGGGGGTGGTCCAGCTTAGGGGGTTGTTGGGTTTAAGGGATGTGGGTTTAAGGGGATGTTGGGGTTTTAAGGTGGTTAAGGGGTTGTCTAGGGTTTAAAGGGGCGTGTAGGGTTTAAGGGGGTTGTCTGGACCTTAAAGGGGGTTGTTGGCGGTTTAGGTGGGTTGTCCGGGTTGTTTTAAGGGGTTTGTCCGGGTTTAAAGAGGTTGTCTGGGCTGACGGGGGCTTGTTGGGGGCTTGTTGTGGTGTAAGGTGGGTTGCCCGAGTTTTTAAGGGGGGTTGTGGGGTTTAAGGGGATTTTTGGGTTTTTAGGGGTTTGTGGCACATAATACGCGAATGCATGCGCAGACGGGCACAACAAATGGGCTAAAAAACGCTTAGTTGCGTAACTCTGAGCAGGCTTTGTAACTTTGTAACGGAATGTCTGTTTTCGACGATCAAAAGTTTTTTAAATAGTTGGACAGAGGAACATTATGGTAGGAAAAATAAATCTAGGGGAGATCCTTCAAATTTTATGTGACCACCCTAGTAAAGGACAGTGACAAGCATGCTATGTTGCCATTGCATTTCAACTGTTCCGGCATCATCTGTTATTAACTGTTTCTTCAAAATGCTAGCTATTTCTTTAATGATTTCAAAAAAAATCTTAACATGCTTTTGATAATATCTTCAACAGTCAGCTTTTGTGATATCTTGAAAGGTGTGTAGTTAAAATATAGTTTTGTGCAAATATTATTATGCTTGCACAATCCCATTCTTTAAATAGCCTCATCCACCAGGAACCCCAGAGTTTACCAGAAGTGGCAAAATTTTGGTGATCAGAGAATGCTACTATTTATTCACATTTACCCTGTGAATCTTTAGGGTAATGGCTGTTGGCTGGAAGTATGAGCAAACATGTGGCCCATTTTGGTCAACCAATATAATTTTAACTACAAAAATTTACTTTTTATCTTATTAAACAATGGTCATTCCCAGGCTTGATATGCAAGGTGCAAAGGCATGGCCGGTACAGAGATCACAATTTTAATTCTCTAATCAATTTAAAACCAAAATAACAGAACTAAATACTTCAATAATTAGTATCCTCAGGATTATACAAAACAGACAGGTATCCATAACTGGGATCATTGATCATGAAGTATGTCAAACCAGCTACCAGTTATATATAGGAGATCATTGAGCTAATCCTTGATTAATTTTTTGACCCTAAAATTTTAAGTTACGTAGCACTCGGGTATAAGCCCACCCTCAGAGGGATTTTACTTCAAAATAGGGGCGGGCGTTATAACCGGGGGGGGGGGGGGGGGTGGAGGGGCTAGAAAACTTGTGAGCAAAGACAGCTACAACATGCAAAAAATCTCATTTCAAGAGCATATTAGTCACCAGATACCATTTACTGTGCACTTTAGTTGTAGCAGATATTGAATATAAAGTGCATGCGTGATTTGATTCTAACCCTTCTGTTGGTTTAGTTTGCAGCTATCCTTCAGAAAAGCTTGTTCCCAAAATTTCAGTTGATTATGATCTTGCACTTTGGTGTATGAGCAAATGTTCATATTCACAATATCAGAGACCAATGTACAGTAATTTCTGTCCGTTTACGGAACAGAAATACAAAATCGCGAATTTCTTGCAGAGACAATTGAATTTGCGTCAGATTAGGCACAATACTATACTTAGCCTGGACAGTCAGTTCAGATGATATAAAAATCTCAACTCTGAGGTTAAGTTCGGGGGGAGGGACGATGCTGGGATCACGAAATTACCCCTTTAAAAATTAAAGGTTCAAATTTTCCCATACACATTCCCTCAAAAGTAATTAAGCAAACAAGCCATCTAAGGCATTAGGCCCTACTTTGATGGCTCTTAGAATAGTGCAAGTTTGGAAAATGGATTTTGTTTGTGTAATTATTCTGCCACATTGTTTCCTGAATGTAAAATTAACCACCTGGGCTTAAACCGAGTGAGTGCAAGCTCCTGTATTTTCTTTAAAAATTGGGTGGGCTTATACCCGAAGGTGCTGATACCGAGTGGGGTCCACGGTAATTAAACTGAAAGAATCTCTGAATCCACATTTAATTAAGTGACAGGAGGAGATGTTTTAGGATACAAATTTCTCTCAAATTCACTTGATCGGTTGTAGTGGACCACTACCGGAACGTTTCAAAGGTTTATGGGACAAAAAAGGTGCAAACGAAACAGCAAACTTGTTTTGAACTTGCTGCTGTTCGTAATCGTTCCCCATAGGAACCAGGCTTTGACTTCTGCGGACACGACAGAAACTACTAAATCATAATTCTTATTACTAAGACGGCATATTTGGCTTATTCACTTCAGGTGTGATTAATACATTGGTAAGCTTCCAAAATGTAAAAAAAAAAAAGGCGTGATTGCGAGAAAGAAAAATTGGGGGCCGTTCTTTCTGGAAATCTCATGTCTCTTTAAACACAATTGTTATCATCCACTTTTGTTGTATCATCAGCATTTTAAAGTTTACCCCCGTTAGGCGCGGGCGGAGCTGTTGGCTTGATGCCAACTGTTGTTTTGTATTGCTAACTAAAATAGCCCATCAACGTTGAAGTAAAATCTGGAGTTGTATACTTCACGCTGGTGAAATCTAAGGGTTGGTCTGCGCACAATGACCGCCCTCTGCTCCAAATGTTGCAGAACTGCGCTCCATCTCGGTGTAAGCTTTGTTGAGATTGGCGTCAATTGGAAAAGGCTTTCCCCCATGTTTGGCAAAGACAGTCCCAGTGCTGCTGTAGGTGTTGGCCTACAAGAATTAACAGGAACAGGATGGAAATGAGGTCATTAAATCGGGTGTAACGTCATTGAACCCCATTTCTACGACATCTCTGAAAAAATGTCAGACATTGTTTTACATACACGTTAAAGGCACTACCAGGTGATTTCGGAAATCAGAAAATGGAAAAAAAAAAAAACATTCAAAAATCAGATCTTGTGCATGGTTGTAACAGGTATAGGTATCCTAAAATACCCTAGAATGCTAAGACTGAAAGCACCTACAAGACCCCCCCAAATCGGGTATTTTAGTCATTGCTGTCCGTACGGACCACTTTCTGAAGAAAAAAAATGCGTAATTATTCACTGGGGATTTCTTCTTGAACATTGCTGTTGCTTTCTTTTCTGTCAACTTCAGTTGCACATATAACTTGCGCAAATTCTACGGACTTATCTTGCCTGTATTAAGCTATTTCTGGCAAATTCCAAATATTTGACTCTTTCGGTGAATCACTGATAGTGTCTTTAATGCCTGTGTTTGCCGTGCTGCACATTTTCAGCAGATCTAACATCACAACAAATTCTTCCTCGCTCCTGAGTGGATGAACTACCCATACTTTAGATGTACCTGGCAGGCCAAATTCTGGAGTTTTTTTTACCATTGTGGAGCAGCCACATGGGTACACTGGCTCACGGCATGATAGTATGTCATGTGCGTCTATTCCATTTTTAGTTTTTGGGAGCTAAACTGCATTTTGAATTACATATATTACCCACGGGAGCTAACAGACATTGTCTAACACATCTCAAGTACAAAAGGTTTGGAGTGATTAAATATGTTGTTGACAGACTGACAGGAACCCTGAAACGTGGATCTTAAGTGCAGCAAATGGTGCCAACCTTAAGGAGAGGGGGCATAGACAATGTTTGTACCAGGGGTCAAATTTTTAAATGGATCCAATCAGGTTGAAAAAGTATACCATGTTAGTGGACTTGCACGAACGAACGAACGAACTACTCACATTAAAATGGTTTATCAAATTCAATTGAAATTTTAGAATTTATAGCCTTTCCTATAAAATACATAAAATTTTATGTTGTAATCAGGCAGGGAACCAAAATATGTTCAATGAAATTTATATTGTTCACTTTGATCAAAACATGCACTTTATTTGTTAAGTTTGACTGATTCAAACATAAAATCTATCTTTAGTATTACTAAACAGAAAATGACTAATTTTGGAGGTTCACTTTAAGAAAATATGTGTTCCCCAGAATATGCACGTCACCTGCCATCATGTCAACTGCAGGGGTGTGAGAGGCCGCAGACAAAAAACAAGGAAAAACAATGCAAAATTGGGTAAAATACCAAAAATAGTTTCAATGGAAAATGAGGAAATCAGCTGAAAAGTGGAACTCTCACACCCCTGCAACTGATGAGGGATGCTCCCTTTTGGAGAAATGTGTGTGTGTGCTTGCAAATGCACACATTAGTACACACACTGTACAAAGTATTGCACCATTCAGAAAAAAAAATCATAATCACAAAATGATTTCAAACTGTACCAGCTTTTCTCAACCACACATGGCGCATTGAATGTCAAAGTTGTGTTTTTTAAACAAATGTTATTCCCCAGAATCCTGTGCGGAATACATTTTGATTTGAATGCCATGTTCCCTAAATATGGCGGATTAAAAGAGCTGGCTATTGGTAACTTGCCGATTGCACCCCAGAAGGAATACAGCCACAGGAACGACACAAATGACTCCCAAATAGGCGCTAAATGAATTGTACGGGTTTGTTAGGATTTACTCTAAATGTTACGGGAGAAAAGTGCAGTGCTTGTGTGGACCAGAAATGAGATAACGTCAACGAAAGACAGTGGTCTTTAAAAAAGCGGAACATTTTGAGACATCCGCATTACAATTTGAATGACAAATCACGTGGTTTGCGCAAATCATGCCTGGATACTTATTCACATTCCACTACAAACAGTATAATGTCAACGGTATGAATAAAAAGTTCTTTTCAAGTTACCACATGACCACTTTCTTGTCATTCAATTTCCCGAGTCCAACAGCGATGGACTTGCTCTCATCTTCCATTAACATTTTCTCATTTCCGGTCCACACAGCACTGCACTTTTCTCCTGTAAACATTTTGAGTACACTCCAGCAATTCATCAAGTGGCTATTTTGGAGTCATTTGTCATGTGATCAAGCACAATGAGTCTGAATTCGGTCAATTTGAATTTTACTCTACTTTTTCATGTAACTGTATGCACCATTTAAAAAGCACATTTGCTGAAAGCCCCATTGAAATTGACCATTAAATTCAAGATATAAACAGTTGAAAGGTGGCCAAACAATAGGAAAACAAAAGAACATTTCTCCTTTGTTTTAGCTATCTTCAAAATCAATATTTGCGACTTCCGACTCATTATGCTTGATCACATCCAATTTGTGGCTTTTCTGTGTCTGTATTCCTTATGAGGTGCACTCGGCAAGCTATCTATCGCCAGCTCTGTTTAATCCGCCATAATTTAGGAACAATGGCAATCAAATCTAAAATATTTTTGGAACTCTAGGATTCTGGGGAATAACATTTGTTTGAAAAACACACAACTTTGACATTCAATGCATCATGTGTGGTTAAGAACCGCTGGTACACTTTGAAATCAATTTGTGATTATGATTTTTTTTCTGAATGGTGCAATACTTTTGTACAGTGTGTGTGTGTGTGTGTGCACGTGCATGCATGTGTTGGTATTACTATAGGTCTAAAAACTCTCAGACCTGAAAGGGCACCAGTTTTCCAATTCAGATCCTAGGATGGCCTATCTCGTTTGGCTTAATACAAATACTGGACCTGCTCTTCTATTTTGAGGATTGTCTGTTGAAACCACACAAGCATTTTTAACAATACCTTTCTGAGGACATATTTTTCAAATTTGGAGTCCTAGGAAAAGTGGTGATACATGCATACAGCATGCGCGAGCTCATGCATGTGTCTGCCTGTCTACAGTTTCCATGGTTTAGGAACTAGCTAGGAAGATTACACCAGGTGGTTTATTGATTTATTTTTTCAATGAAAATTTTCAATTGTTTCCACAAAATCTAAAGCCCCTTGAAAATGTCTTGAATCCTTTTCAATGCCTCATCTGCAAAACTTTCTGAATATCACGGTAATAATTGGTAGATGTTGACACATGAGTAGAATCGGGACATGACCCACTATTTGCAAAGCTACCTGCATTAGCTGGCATTTCTCATCCACAGAGCTGCAAATGTATTCAAATTCCCAGCTAACATATGTTAAAACATTTTCGTTCTGATGTGTTAACATTTCATAAAACCGCCGATCAATCACTGGCAAGAACATTAAGACTTTGGATTTGGACAGTTGGATTTAAAATCAAATCACTAGTGACATGATAACAGAATGTTTTGACAGAAGCACCATCATTTTTTAGTTTTTTTAAATTTGAGATTGCTCACACAAGTTTGTTTTTGTAAACTGAATTTGTGTTTTACTTTCTTATTTTGGCCAAATATCTGGTAAGAAATTACCATTTGTGTGACTTTTTAGCAATTTAAATTTTCCTAAAGTTTTGTATTTCAAAGTGGAGAGAGAAACACGCATCGCATACTAGAACATTGGGAACAATTATCTAACATGGACATACACAACATGCCTAAGCATGAACACCCTGGAAAAAATCCTGGATATCCACGCCTGGGCAGGGAATTGAACCCCAGACCTTTCGCACACAAGGCGAACGCTCTAACCACTAAGCTACCCAGGCCGCCCTGATAAACGGGGCTGTTAACATAGCCCAAGTAGTAATGGCTGAGCGATCCGGGTATACAGTACAGAAATGCGGGCAAGTATCAGTAATGATCTTGTGTACTAGTGTGTATCGTTATAGCTATATATCCCCCCTCCAGTGTACGATGCACTAGTCTCATACCTACTCTGTATAGTTTTGTACACAAAACTATTTTCATCAAGTTTTGCAAGAACGTCATGTATTATGATGTCATAGAGGCAAGGTGCCGGGAATGTTGGTTCTTATTTTAGTATCAGTGGATACAGGAGACAATAGCTATCCATTGATACCAAAATCAAGTTCATAGGGGGTTTGGTATAGAAAATCTATGGGCGGTTGCAACAACCCCCACGTTGGTTAGTTGTGTTACAAAAAATAGCCTGATTAGACGAGGGTTAATCATCTAAGTCATTTAAGAAGACTTATTGTAGGTTTGGTTGGCCAGGATTTCTTTAAAATAATCACCAAAATCTGTAAAAAATTTGCACTAAAATGCCAAATCATGGTCAGTCAAGCCAAC
Source organism: Ophioderma brevispina (assembly GCA_023653785.1). NCBI lineage: Eukaryota > Metazoa > Echinodermata > Ophiuroidea > Amphilepidida > Ophiodermatidae > Ophioderma > Ophioderma brevispina. The sequence goes on along the minus strand of JAMKCH010070353.1, from coordinate 53,619 downwards.
GGAACTTATTTCCACTGCCTAATGGGCAATTTTGCCATAAAAGTCTGACTCTAGGTCTACATTGGAATATGGAGCTGTGCAATATGAAGTGTTGCTTTTAAAAATGATAATACTGATGCAGATTGACATGTAGAATTTTAGAATTAACTGAATTAGGCTAAAAAACAAAATGGCCTTATACATGGCTGAAGGCCAGGCGCGTAGCCAGCCCGGTGGTTCTGAGGGGGCAATTTCCTGGTAGGTGCAACAAATGTCCCGATCACAAGCAAAAATTTCCCAGTCGCAGGGCAAAAGAATCCAAAAAGGGGCTGATTTAACATGAATATCTGTGTTTTATTTCCCAATTTCCCCTCAAGATTCATTTGTCAGGTGGGCACTCTGCCCCCCCCTTTGCCCCCACCTGGCTACGCCACTGCTGAAGGCATTTCACATGCAACAAGAAAAATGTTGATTCAGTTTGGCTTAATAAACTCGCATATTATTGCTTCAGAATCAAATACCTAAATATTTTGTTCCTAGGGACATGTTTGCAATTGAAATACCATATTATTTATCATATTATTAGCATTATTCATCAACATCATCATTGTTCAATTTCAATTTTAACTAAGAAATGTTTGTATGAATTTTAAGGTGCATAATTAGATTGTTAAACTCAACCCCTACTGTGCATACCACATCATAAATGAATTTTTTTACAAGAAATGTTATTCAAATTGGCAAATACATCTTGGCAGAATTTGGTTTCATTATATATGACAGGAGTCAAATATGATTGCTTTATGGCACTAATAAACATAGTAGTCTGCGTCGTTAAATAAATGCACGCTCCTGGTCAGTAGCGTTTGTACAAGCTGGGGGAGGGGCAGGTTGCCACCACAGATAGTTGACCGGGAAGAAAAAGCTTGAAAATTCATGCCAAAATAAGCTCTTTTTTACCCGCTCATGGAAATGTTCACCTCCAACCAGGCAAATTGCTTCAAAAACAGTATTCACCCCTCTGAAAAGTGACCCTGGTTACACCACTGAATTTTGATTTTTGTCATCTAAAAACTTTGATAATAAAGTTAATAGAATGGTGCAAAATTAAAGAATACATTTGTCAATTTATAATTCAGTTTACAAAAGTATTCAAACTCAGTGCAGCCAGGACATGATGTCCAACTATTATTAGAATTTGTACTATTAAAGGTGCGTGTTCTGATCGTCCTGGGACCCCCCTCCCCATTTACCCGGAATGGTAGTATCAATTTGAAAATCAGATGAAAAGAAGACGTATTTTTCTCATGTCTGAAATTGAGAGCCCTCAAAATCCCTTTCATTCCCAAGATATAAACAAAAATACCACTGTTTTAATGGTTAACATCAAAATATAGACAGTTATTGATTAGGGCTTTGCAATAAGCATTATTGCTAGAACTACCACCAAAACTGCAAGTTTGTACTTGATGGGGCGTACGTGTGCAAAGTGCCCAGGTCTCATATGAAAGTAGAGAACACAATAGACAGAAATCGGAAACAAAGTACCTTTAATGTGCAAAATATATTCAACTGTAATATACTTGAATACATGATGACCCAAACGTGAACCCTACACCATTTAGTGCTGCAGACACTCGCCTGATTGATGAGGGGAAATAGGAAAGCAATGAAGACAATATAAACCAAATCTCTTACACGGCCATAGAAAGAAATCATTAGTATCAATGGCCTACATTATTAAGGAAGCTGTAAAGTCTGGGCTACGGAGGGACACAACAAGGTGAATGCTGGGTATAATTGACTTTTCATTAGTACATCTGTCTGCTGGGCAGCTGGCTAGGCATGCATCCAAATTAACACTGCATTACCAGAGCTGACTAAATGAAGTAAATAATGACGACATACTCAAATTTCAATGTGAAAATGAAATTATCAAAGGATTAGTATAGGTATTAATCATTAGGAGCAGAAATCATTAAGGAGTTTCATCTTCATTTTCTTTTTTTTTTGTTAATGCTTCCACTTGCAATGGTGGATTCTGTACTGTATTACAGGTGCAGCTTGATGCGTCTTTGGGAGACGAAATGACAGTGTGCTATGATACAAATTATGCTATAACATCAAAACAGATGTCATGTAATTCACTCAAATTTTCAAAATAACCTTTGCATGAGAATATTTTCTAAACTATAAAGAAAAAGTGAAAGGTGCTGGGATCACAAATTCACCCTTGACAAAACTCAAAAATGTTTAAAAACTGTAAAAAATTACCAATAAAAATCAGTATTGCCAAACTTAAAAATCACCAATAAAATCAAACCTAACTGCCCAAAAACTGTAAAAATCACCAAGATCAATACTGCCAAAATATCCCAACTATAAAACTAAAAAACAAAACAGAAAAATTAGAATTACCCCCTACCCCATTTGCATTCAGTTCAGAAAAAAGACACATCTCTAAAAAAGTTAATCTATTCTACAGTGTACCCTTAACCACTCTTGCATGCATTATGAGCCATGGAATTAATGGCCTACATCTAAGGAAACGATAACTCGCTAGTTAGCAACAGGGGAGGGCATCAGGTACATACACAAGGCTTTATTTACAGTAAACATTTCAAAAGGCTTAGATTGTCTTACATCTACTGGGCATACCTGTGCAGGCACGCATCCAAATTAGGCAGGCTCAATGGTACTCCATCACCAACTCAGGGAAAGCGTTCCTATAAACACTTTGAATGCAGCTGAATTACCAAAGGATTTTACATTGGGCTTTTGTTTGTTAGTTTAAAGTCTGACTCAGAGATTTCGAAATATTATTTTTTTTGTGTAATAATGAAAAATAGTCAACTAGAACTAAAGATAGTAACCTAAAATGCACAATTCCGAATTTGAGATGAATCAGATTTTTCGTTTTGATGCAGTAAACATTTATGTGTAGTATTACTTCCCATAGGATACTGTGTATAACAAAAATTCCGCATCCGGAATTTTATAACAAAGTTATGATTTTCTATATGAAGGAATTCGATTTAAGCTTAGCAATTTCACACAGTGATTAGTATATGGACAAGCTAATATGTACATGCAAAAAACATGATTTTTTTTGGAAATTGAGGGCGCCCTCCTCAAGAAATCTCTGAGTCTGCCTTTAATTGGGAGAGCTCAAGATTCACCGACTGACCATAAGCAGGGGTGGAGGGGGGGAGGGAAAGAGAAAACTACTGTCTGGCAGGCACAGTAAGCATAATATTTATTTTTAGCACTGCTATTGTAGCTCTATGCATATTTATGACATCATATTCTATTCAAGTAAACTGGAATACCTAGAGAAAACCTGAAAGAGCAAGCTTGGACTGGAAATCACTTGCACATGTATACAGTCTGTTGCCAACCTGGTGTTCAAACCTAGGACCACAAATCAAGTAAAGAACTGCTTCGCTATCTGTTCCCCCACCCACCAAGATTAAAATGTACATGCACAGCTAAAAAAAGAAGTTTATTTCTCAGAAAGGAGTTTGTTTTTTTTAATTTCTTATAGAGGTCAGCAATATTTTACTTGGTTTCATTATAAAAAAAATTATGGGAAAAATGTTGTGACTATTGGCTTTTTGGTGTAATAAAATGGGTTCTATTTTCCTTGATGACTGGTACAGTGTATTTAAGATCAGTATTTGAGAAATTGGACCGATTATGGCCTTATCTGTATCTGATCAGTAAAAATATTGTTAAAATTCTCATCATTTACTGATTTGAATTTTCCTATACCAATTCCAATAATGTCATGTCACTGAAATAAGCCAAATTGTACAAAAAACTAAAGGTCAAAAGCTAAATTCAATAAAAAATGTGTCAATTATTTTATGTACACAATGGTGTCAATGTTGTTCCTAACTCACTATTCCATTGTCTTGGTGCTTAATCTGATGTAGTTATCACATTCTGTTCTGTTATTGTGTCAGTAGAAATCAAGTCGGCCCTCCAGCTAACCAAAAATAGCTTATTAAATGCACATGTATTGACATATTAACAGTTCATAACCCTATCAAGAATTTCTTAATGCTAATTCTAAGTGATAAGAATTAGCTAAAAAATGGCATTGTAACATCAATTTACATATTTGTAATGCTCTTACAAAAAATAAATATTTCCCCCAGTGGGAATCAACTTTAACGAGGAAAACCACCCCCTCCCAAAAAAAAAACACTTGATCACACGTCACCAATAATGACTGGTGCGAGCAGGCAAGCACAGATTCACCTGAACGCATTCTTCCATAGGAATTCCAACAATAACAATGAAATAGTATTTTACGACTATTTTTAGTAGCAATTTTGGTTGCATAACCTTGAGTCAACTCCTTCACACAAGGCATTATTGATAACGAGCTACATGTGCATTGATTCAAAATTTCTACAGACCGTGTCACTACAATATTTCACGGCATGCCGGTTGTAATTTCCCTCAGTTTTGTTGGATTTAATCTGAAGGGGGGAAACTGTAGCAAATTTGTGCAAAGTTCTCAGGGAAAGCCGATTTACCAGTTATTTATAAATATATTACATAATATTTTGTAAGAGCTTTGGTATTAAAGAGAGGTGGAGGTGATTGGTTTCCAAGGGAAAATCCTGAGAGCAAATGATCAATTTTGAACAGCAGCATGAAATCGGGATAAAAAATACCCAAAATTGGGTTGGAATAAATGAAATTATGGACATTTTGGCCACCAAAAAGATAATAAGAAAAAAACAAAACCCAGAAGAATTACAGCCCTACACTCTCAAAAAAGGCTTCCCATATTGCCTTCACTTGATATTTCAGTTGGTCTTCTTAAAGGTGTGTTCTGAATGACAGCATGGGGTGGCCAATTTTGCAGGAAGTAGTTAGGATTTTAATGAAAGGTCCTTTATTTTTTTTTATTATCATCCTGAAATTTTGGCCTCCAACCAAAAATTACCATTTTATGGTTAACTATATTATTACTGTGTAAGTTTATGGAATACTGTGATGTGGTTTATTTCCAGGATCAGGATTTATTACTTCCACATGTGGTCCAACAGAAAAGCTCAGGACTCATGATCATTAGACTGTTAAAATCATGAGTTCGAGCCCCACTGTGGTCAACATATTTGTGCTCCTGGGCAAGATACTTAATCTCAATTGCCTCCTCGACCCAAGCGAAATCTGGGGAGCTCTTACAGGGAATATTACAATCTAAGTGCTGATAGGCTTGTACGCTTGTAAGGCATGTCTTTGAGCAGCCATCTAGATGAAGCGAAATGATTGCGACAATTTCTTGAAGGCAGCGTAACAATAATTGGCAACAGTGCTTTGAGCCTGTTGCTTATGAGGCAAAAACTGATCCAATTTGAATTACATGAAATGTGTCAGAACTACAGGAATTGTAGACATTAATGTTTGTCAGGGCTAGCTTAAAAGACTGCTTATTTCTCTCAAATTTAATGTAATTGTGCTCACATTAATAAGGACAATTTTAAGGTAAAATATATGCACAAGAATGAAATTCTGCAAAAAAATTTAAAGTGTCAACAAAACCCTGAAAAACAGCATTCAGTCAGATAGAATAACATCAAATTGGAATACAATATGAACAAATATAAATTTGAGAAAACCTAATAACATTTGTGAAAATATCTTGCTGTAAACACCAAGTTCTTGATTTTCTTTCTGCACAAGTAATTTTGCAGTCATTTTGAGAAAGTTCGCAGTGATTCTCTACTGTTGAGGAAATTTAGCGCAACTGCGTCAAAATGGTCCACTAATGCGTCAAATGCTCAACGGAAGACAAGAGCACTCTGTAAATTAAGCATTCCATTACAGCACCTCATTTCAATCACGAATGGGTATGTAGACCTTCTTGCAGCCTCATAAGCAGTAAATATTTCCCCAAGGCTCTTGAAAAACCTTTTTTCTTTTTATGTTACTACATTCCTCCCATCTTAACACTGGAGGTCCAATACTTTATAAAGCTGTAATTCAGTTTAATTGCTAACCAGAACCCTGTATGGAAAATACCACTCATTCATAAACCATTCTTGCAAAATGCTGCATAATATTTTGAGAAACATGCCTGTATCAACATGCTCTAACATTTGTGGTTGGAGGAACACCCACCTTGGACATGCATTGATACTACCTTGCGTGCAGAAGCTGATGAGCCAAAATTATGCAGACGCATACTGCCTATATATGTACAACATGACAAGCCATGGCTGTGGGAATAAACACGTAATCCACGTAACGCACGTACGCAAGTGTGTGGTTACGAAGCCATATTTGTGAGGATTTTAAAGGATGGGGTAGCTGAAAGGGAGTTGTTTTCCCCTCTGTACATTTTGAAAAATGTGAAATTTAAATGACTGCATAAGATTCTATGGTGCAAGTGTAAAAAAGGAAAATATCTTGCTCTCCATCGACACAAACCAGGAGACGCCAGCCAAGATCAAGTTCATAGGGGGTTTGGTATGAAAATCTATGGGCTGGTTTTGCAACAACCCCCACGTTGGTTAGTTGTGTGTTACAAAAAATAGCCTGATTAGGACAAGGGTTACTCATCTAAGCATTTAAGAAGACTTTATTGTAGGTTTGGTTGGCAGGATTCTTTAAAATAATCACCAAAATTGTTCAAAAATTGCACTAAAAACTGCCCAAATCATGGTAAGTCAAGCCATACAGAAAATTATTTCCAATGCCTAATGGGCAATTGTGACCATATAAGTCTGACTCTGGTCTACATTGGAATATGGAGCTGTGCATTGGAAGTGTTGCTTTTTTAAAAAATGATAAGACCGAGAAGTTGACATGTAGAATTTTTAGAACTGAATTAGGTAAAAAAAACCAATGGCCTGATACATGGATGGAGCCAGGCGAGTAGCCAGCCCGGGTGGTTCTGAGGGGGCAATTTCCCGGTAAGTAGGTGCAACAAATGTCCAGATCACAAGCAAAAAATTTCCCAGTCGCAGGGCCAAAAAAGATCCAAAAAGGGGTGGATTTAACATGAATATCTGTGTTTTATTTCCCAATTTCATCTCAAGATTCTTTTCAGAGGGAACTATGCCCCCCCCCTTGTGAAGGCATTTCACAGGCGAAACAAGAAAAATGTTGATTCAGTTTTGGCTAATAAACTCGCATTATTGCTTCAAATCAAATACCTAAATATTTTGTTCCTAGGGACATGTTTGCATAGTGATAAATACAATATTATTTATTCATTATATGTTTAGCAGTATTCATCAACATCATCATTGTTCAATGTCAATTTTAATAAGAAATGTTTGTTATATTTGAATTTTACGGTGCAAATTAGATTGTTAAACTCAACCCTACGTTGCATACCACATCATAAATGAATTTTTTTACAAGAAATGTTATTCAAATTGGCAAATAACATCTTGGCAGAATTTGGTTTCATATATATGATAGGAGTAAATATGATTTGCGTTTATGGCTACGAAATAAACATTTATAGTCTGCGTCTTAATATAATAAGGCACGTACTGGTCAGTAGTGTTTCAACAAGCTGGGAGGGGCAGGGTGCCACCACAGAGAGCTTTGACCGGGAAGGAAAAGCTTGAAAATCATGCCAAAATCCAAAGCTCTTTTGTACCCGCTCACTGGGAAAATTTCACTCCAAACCAGGAAAATCTGATTCAAAACCAGTATTCGCCCCTCTGACAAGTGACCCTGTTACACCCCTGCTTCCTGGTTAAAAATAAGATTTTTTTAATGATTTTTGTCATCTAAAAACTTTGAAATAAGTTACTAGAATGGTTGCAAATAATTCAAGAAATTTTCCAATTTATAATTCAGTTTACAAAAATGTATTCAACTCAATGCAACAAGGAAATGATTCCAACTATATTAAGATGTACTATGAAAGTGCGTGTTCTGATCGTCCTTGGGACCCCCCTCCCCATTACCCGGAAGTGGTATCAATTTTTGAAATCGATGAAAGACCGTATTTTTTAAGGTCCTGAAATTAGAGCCCTCAAACCCTTTCATTCCCAAGATATACAACAAAAAAACCCAATGTTTTAATGGTTAACTATTCGCACGTATTGATTAGGGCTTTTGCATAATGCCTTATTGCGTCGAACTACCATTCAAACTGAAAGTCTGTACTGATGGGGAAATGTGCAGAGTGCCAGGCTCTCATATGAAGTATCGAACAACAAATAGACAGAAATCGGAACAAGTACCTTTAATGTGCAAAACTATTATTAAACTGTAATATAATGTGAATACATGATGACCAAGTGAACCCAACACCATTGTGCTGCAGGACACTGGGAGTTGATTGATGAGGGAATAGTTAAAGCAATGAAGACGAGAAACCAAATGATAAAACTAAATCTCTTACAGACCTGCAAAGAAATGGCCTACATTATTAAGGAAGCTGTAAAGTCTGGCACTGAGGGACACACAAGGTGAATGCTGGGTATGTATGATTGGACTTTTCCTTAGTCATCTGTTGGTGGGCATGCATCCAAATTACCACTGACACATACCAGAAGCCGACTCTAAATGCAGTAAATGATGAATAAATCATAATTTAATGTAAAATTAAAGAAAGAAAAATTGTCAAAAAGGACTTAGTACAGGTATTCATTATTAGGAGCAGAACCCAGTAAGGCGATATTCATCTCCGCTTTCTTGTTTAATTAATCCTTTCACTCTGCACTTGTGGATTCTCACTGTATTAAAGGTGCATGCTCCGATCGTCTTTGGGGGGAGACGAAATGACACACGGGTATACAAATTTTGACCTCATAACATCAACACAGAGTCATAATCAACTGAACATTTTTAAAATAATCCTTTTGTGAAGAATATCTTCTAAAACTAAAGAAAAGAAAAATGAAGGTGATTAGGATCACAAAATTCCCCTTTAAACAAACTGCAAAATTGTTTCAAAACTAAAAATCACACCACACAAAAAATATAAATCAATACATGCCAAAGCATCCAAATATCAATGATCCCTAGCACCAACTAAATCTCACACCAAAGCTCACTGTGTAATGAGAAAAATGCACTAAGCCAGAAAAGTAGCGATGAACATCATAAAACCCACAAGACCCATTGTGGGCACGAAATCGCTGGAGGGACCAGCGACACCCGCGTAGCGTTGCTTATCACGGCCCTGGGTTCGGAAATCCCAACCGATTTGCAACTTTTCTTGTTCCCCTCTTCCCTAACTCCTTCAGTCCCTCCCGCGAGAAAAACCGACGTTCAGGGTTAGGGAGAATTATAAAACAAAAAAACTGGAAATTTAGTATTTGCCACCATTCGCATGAAGTTCAGAACAAAAGAGCATTCTCTAGGAAGTTAACTATTTGAAGTGTACCCGCAACCACTCTACCTGATATGAGCCATGGAAGTAATGGCCTAAATCGGAGGAACGATAACTCGATAGTGGCACAGGGGAGGGCATCAGGCACATACACAAGGCTTTATTACAGTAAACATTCTCAAAAGGCTTAGATTGTCTTACATCTACTGGGCATACCTGGGCAGGCACGTATCCAAATTAGGCAGGCTCAATGGTACCACACCAACCCAGGGGAAAGCGTTTCTATAAAACATTTGAATGAAGCTGAATTACCAAGTATTTTTAATTGGGCTTTTGTTTGTTAGTTTAAAGTCTGACTCAGAAGATTTCGAAAATTATTTTGTTTGTGTTGAATAATGAAAAATAGTCAACTAGAAATAAAAGCTAGTAACCTAAAATGCACAATTCCGAATTTGAGATGAATCGGGATTTTCTTTGTTTTTTTTTTGATGCAGTAAACATTAGTGTGTATTACTTTCCATCGGATACTGTGTATAACAAAAAAATTCCGGATCCGAAATTTATTTTATAACAAAGTTATGATTTGCTATGAAGAATTCGATTTAAGCTTAGCAATTCACACAGTGATTAGTATATGGACACAAGTAATATTGTACCTGCAAAAAACATGATTTTTTTTTTTTGGAAAGGATGGGCGCCTCCTCAAGAACTCTCTGAGTCTGCTTTAATGGGAGAGCTCAAGATTAACCGACTGACCCAAAGCAGGGGTGGAGGGGGAGGGACAAGAGAAAACTCCTGTATGAGAGGCCAGGATAAGCATAATATTTATTTTTTTTTAGCAACTGCTAGGGTAGCTCTATGCATATTTATGACATCCATATTCTATTCAAGTAAACTGGATACCTAGAGAAGCAGAAAAACCTGAAGAGCAAGATTGGATTGGACCTGGAAATCACTTGCACTGTAACAGTCTGTTGCCCAACCAGGGGCCCGTTTCACAAAGATTACGATCGATTGTAATCAAGCGTAACTCGATCCAAGAGTAAGTTTGTACTTACAATCAAGTTCAAACTACGCTTGAGCGAGTTAACGCCATAATCAAACTTACAATTGATCGTAAGTATTTGTGAAAACAGGCCCACAGGTGTTCAAACCCTAGGCCCAAAAAGCAAGCTGTAAGACTGCTTCGTATCTGTTCCCCACCCACCAAGATTAAAATTACATGACAGCTTAAAAAAAGAAGTGTATTTCAGAAGGAGGTTGTTGTTTTTTTAATTTCTTATAGAGGTCAGCAAATTTACTTGGTTTCATTATTAAAAAAAATTATGGGAAAATGTTGGACTATTGGGCTTTTTGGTTGTGTAATCAAATGGGTTCTATTTTACTGTGATGACTGTACAGTTGTATTAAGATCAGTATTGAGAAAATTGGACGATTATGGCCTTATCTGATTGATCAGGAAAAATATTGTTAAATTCTCATAATTTTACGGATGATTTGAAGTTTTCTATACCAATTCCATAATGTCATGGCACTGAAATAGCCAAAATTGTACAAAAAACTAAAGGTCAAAAGCTAAAATTACAATAAAAAAAATGTGTCAAGTATTTTATGTACACAATGGTGTCAATGTTGTTCCTAACTTTTTTTTTCACTATTACATTGTCTTGGTTGCTTAATCTGATTTTTTTGTAGTTATCACATTCTGTTCTGTATTGGGTCAGTAGAAATCAAGTCGGCCCCCTCCAGCTAACCAAAAATAGTTATTAAATGTACATGTATTGACAATATTAACAGTTAATCTAACCATCAAGAATTTCTTAAGCTAATTGCTAAGTGAGAAAGAATTAGCTTAAAAAAGGCATTGTAACATCAATTACATATTTTTGTAATGCTCTTACAAAAAAAAATATTTCCCCCAGTGGGAATCAACTTTAACGAGGGAAAAACCCACCCCCTCCCAAAAAAAAAAAACACTGATCCACACGTCAACATCTAATAGACTGGGAGAACAGGCACAGCACAGACTTCACCTGAAAGAATCTTCATAGGAATTCCAAAATAACAAAATTATGAACTAGTAATTTTACGACTATTGTTGTAGCAATTTGGATTGAAATAACCTTGAGTCAATCGTCACACCAAGGCATTATTGATAACGAGCTAAAGTGCATTGATTCAAAATTTCTACAGACCGTGTTTGTCACTACAATATTTCACGGCATGCCGGTGGTAATTTCCTGTTTGTTGGATTTAATCTGAAGGGGGGAAACATTAGCAAATTTGTGCAAAGTTCTCAGGGAAAGCCGATTTACCAGTGATTTATAAATATCTATATAATAGTGAATGGCTTGGTAGATTACAAGAATAATTGCACGAGCTAGAAAATTATTGTACGAGTCGAAGACGAGTACAATATTTTCTAGCGATGTGCAATATATTCTTGTAATCCTACGAAAAAAAGACATTCAATATTATTATTAATTATTTAAATTCAGGCGACTGTTCAGGTCAAACCTGCGTTGACAGTGTTGTAGTCCAAAAATCTACCAGTCGGCCAAAATGACCGATGCGATACAATATCAAAATAATATCTGATTACATACGGGGGACTTTTACCGTAACTATACAATACAAAGATTGCTTTGCACCACTCGGAAGCCTGAATAAATAATACGACATTATATTATTTAGATCAGGCTTCTGAGTGGTTACAAAGAAATCTTTGATTGTATCAGCTGGAAAAGTGCCCGGATTGCAAGACTATTCTTTGAATTTGTATCGCAAGGGGCTTTGGAACGACTCACGGTGAGGGGGTGTTTGGTTTGAGTAAGCCTGATATTTAAATATAATAATAATATTGAATGCCTTTTTTCGTATGATACAGGAATATATGAACACGCTGAAAATATTGTAATCGTCATTCGACCTCTACAATATTTTTCTGCTCGTTTGCAATATATCGGTATCTACTCAAAGCCATTAAATATTATATAAATATTTTGTTAAGAGCTGGGTATTAAAGAGAGGTGGGGGTGATTGGTTTCCAAGGGAAAATATATGAGAGCCCATGATCAATTTTGAGAACAGCATGAAATCGGGATAAAAAATACCACAAATTGGGTTGGATATAATTGAATTATGACGTTTGGCCAACCAAAAGATAAGAAAAAAACCAAAAACCAGAAGCAATTACAGCCCTACACTCTCAAAAAAGGCTTCCCATATTTGCCTTCAATTGATATTTTGGTTGGTTCTTTCAGTAAAGGTGTGTTCTGAAGGACACGCATGGGGTGGCAATTTGAATTGAAGTAGTTAGGATTAATGAAAGGTCCTTTATTTTTATTATCATCCTGAAATTTTGGCCTCCAACCAAAAATTACCCATTTTTGGGTTAACTATGTTACTGTTGTAAGTTTATGAAATAATACTGTGTGTGGTGAATATTCTCAGGATAGGATTATTACTTCCCATGTGGTCCAACAGAAAAGTCCAGGACGCATGAATCATAGACTGTTAAGTCATGATGTTCGAGGCCCCACTGTGGTCAACATATTGTGCCCTGGGCAATGATTACCTTAATCTCAATTGCCTCCTCGACCCAAGCGAAATCTGGGGGAAGCTATACAGGGAATTCTTGGGAATATACCAATCTAAGTGCTGATAGGCGTGTACGCTTGTTAAGGCATGTCTTGAGCAGACAGCTGAGATGAAGCGAAAGATTTGCGACAATTTCTTGAAGGCAGAGTTAACAATAATTGGCAAACAGTGCTTTGAGGCCTGTTGTTATGAGCAAAACTGATCCAATTTGAATTACATGAAATGTGTCAGAACTACAGGAATTGTAGACATTAATGTTTGTCGGGCTAGCTTAAAAGGACTCTGCTTATTCTCTCAAATGTAACTGTACGTGGGGCTAACATTGAATAAGAGACAATTTTAAGGTAAATATATGCACAAGAATGAAATTCTGCCAAAAAAATTTAAAGTTGTGTCAACAAATCCTGAGAAAAAACAGGCCTCATTCAGGCAGATAGAACGAACATCAAATGGGAATAAATATGAACAAATTAAATTGGAGGAAAACCTAATAACATTGTGAAAATATCTTGCGGGTAACACCAAGTTCTTGATTTTACTTACTGCACAAGTATTTGCAGTCAGTGAGAAATTCGCCGGGATCCATTGTTGAGGAAATTTAGCGCAACTGCGTCAAAATGGTCCACTAATGCGTCAAATGCTCAAAGGAAGACAAGAGCACTCTGTAAATTAAGCATTCCATTACAGCACCTCATTTCAATCACGAATGGGTATGTAGACCTTCTTGCAGCCTCATAAGCAGTAATATTCCCCAAGGCTCTGAAAAACTTTTGTCTTTTTATGTTACTACATTCCTCCCATTCTTAACATGGAGGGTCCAGTACTCTATAAAAGCTGTTGGTAATGCAGTTTAATTGCTAACCAGAACCCTGGTATGGAAAAACCACTTCCATTCAAAACCAATTATCCTGCAAAATGCTGCATAATATTTTGAGAAACTGACGTATCAACATGCTCTAACATTGTGGTTGGAAGGAACACCCCCTTGGACAGCATTGATACTACATTGCGTGCAGGAAAGCTTGCGAGCCCAACATATGCGCGAATATGCCTATATATGTACCAACATGACGAGCCATGGCTGTGGGAATAAAAAGTTAATCCAGTAAGACAGTACGCAAGGGTGTGGTTATGAAGCAATATTTGAGGGATTTTAAAGGATGGGGTAGCTGAAAGGGAGTTGTTTTCCCCTCTGTACATTTTGAAAATGTGAAATTTAATGACTGAATAAGATTCTATGGTGCAAGTGTAAAAAAGGAAATATCTGATTTCTCCATCGACACAAACCAGGAGACGCCAGCCAAGAAATCCAAATGAGGTCAGAGAGGCTTACCCCCAGCACTACATTACAATACACTCTGTCTGATAGCTTACTTCATTACTGTATGACAAACATGGATAGCCCTCTATGAGTAATAAAAATAGAGATTCTTTATCTTGTTTTATACCAACTCTAAAATCTGGTTGCACATTGCAAATTAGGCCATTCTTCTTTGTAACCCAAAACAGGCAAAATGTCACCTTTCAATATCAAAAATAAAAATGATTCTGGTGTTGATTTCCGTTGTGGCAGCAAAATGAATGTTAGTGCTTCGATCTTATGGAAAGGAGGGCTAGATATTAAAACACTACATTTAATTTCAGTTCAAACCCATTAAAACTTGTTGGACATCGGTTCCATAGGGATGATTAATTCTGACTTTCATAATCATGCAATCACATTTTTGTCTATCAAAATCAATATTAGCAGCACAGTATTTCCTGGATATACACATACTTTTCTGCATTTCATTAGACAACCTTCATTCAAAAAGTTCAGGGTTCATTTGCACAGATGACATAATCCAGTAAGCAGGCCCTACTTAGATTTGAACCAGGGACCCTTTTGCTACAGAGTCAAGCTGCTCCACTAGACATGCCCCTATGAGCAGTGTCTTCACCATCATCAAAAGTTGTACCATCATTTTCTGAAAAATTGCCTTAAAATAATCATTTCTGGGCATAAAATCAAACCAACACACGGAAAACAGGGATGCCAAATGTTCATATGTTGGCATTTCCGATGGTGTTGGTCTCTAATCACTCATTAATCAGCATTACAACCAATTGGAAAAGAAGGTTGATACACATGTTCATCAGGTATATTTAAATAGATTTGCAGCAGGCCATTTATCTTTGTTATTAACCCCCCCATTTATGTTTCTTGCTTCAAAGCCATGAAAAAAATTCCACTGAGTGGGGGGGGGGGGGGTCAACAAAGAGCAGTCGCTAATACCCAGAAACATACAATTATTTTTATGCGGATTCTCTTAAGGTATGGAGAACCTATAGATGATGGTGATTGACCTCAATGTTACAAACACAAGTTAGCACCCTGGTCTACTGGACATGTTATAGGTGCGAAGAATATGCCGACCAAAGTTACAGAACAAATAATGGAATTATGAGTGCAATGGTAAAAATGAATATTTTCATGGAGTTGAAAGATGAAAATGTTCCATTCAACGAGGGTTAGCCGAGGTGAATGGAACATTTCATCTTTCAACGAAGAAAATATTCTTCCATTGAACGAATGAAAAACATTCATTATTATTTGTTTTATATAACATCAAGTAGATCCTTTGTCATTCTAGTATAAAGCTTCCGAATAACTACGCTACGGCCATGACGGCTAAGCCTGCCTAGCCGGGGCTATGCCGCTGTCAAGTAAGTTTCACGGACCCAGGGCCTAGCTCTTAAGGGCTAGGCCTATCGATAAATGTGACTTTAATTTATCTAAATTGGTTGCTGAAGAAACCTAATGGACCGGGAATCCACGTAGATCCTGCTGAAAACATTAACTTTTTCTGCCCGGCAGAAGACAGAAGGAAAGACAGACGAAGAAGAAAGAAACAACAAGAGCGTGCGTCCATTGTTCACTCACAACAAGAAGCAAGTCCGAGGACTAGCTGATTTGCACCACAATCAACGCTTGGTCATTAATGCATCATAGTGCGGCTATAAGTTCCGTATAGGTGCATGCTTAGTGGTGACCCGCGTTTGGTGAAGACGAACGTAGGCATGACAAGATAACGAACATCTATGGAAACAAAATGCACGGACAAATTGGAACAAAATAATTGACACAGAGTGACCGTAAGATGCATATAGCATTTATGTATATCACATGTGACCGGAGAATCCTCCAATTCAAATGACAAGGTCTATTTAGGTGTTATATAATCATGCAAAATAGCCTTATCCACAGCCTGATGAGCGCGATTTTTCAAAAGCACAACCCCTGCAGATGCTCAAGCATACTGCCGGGCAGTTGCTGTTCGTTGCCGGCGTTGACGTCAATGTCAACTCATCTATAATTATCGTGTACATATGTGTTGCTGCAAATGATCTTTTATTTAGGGAAAGAAGGGGAATTACAGGGCCGTCGCTAGACATTTTTTTGGGTTTTTTTTTCCAAGGGGGTGTAAAAAGGCGAATGTTATTGCTGCAGTAAGAGTACTTTGAAGCGTAGTGAGCGAATAAACAAATGCAACTAACGGCGCCCGGTTCGGGCCCACTTAATGCCGGTTGAAAATTGGCAAGTAGATTTCTGTTATATACCATGTTTTCTTGATCGTTTGAACTGCATACCGCAAGTACCTTGACACAACCGGGGCCCAAAAACGGAAAGCCCTGAACGGGTGGGGTCAAGGGGCCGCTTTAGGGGTCAAGGGGGCGGAGCCCCCGGAAAGATCTTGGATTTAAGCTATTCAGAACCTTAAAATTATTACACTGTTTGAGGGGTAAATAGTAACCCATTCAAAGTAAAGACCCGAGTAATACTGGTTTTAACTTTGCTCACTGTCTACATGCATAAGCTTGTACTGCCAAAGAGAATTGGATATAGCGAGAGCCAATGTCTTAGGGTGTGTGCAGGAGCAGAGCCCTTGCTGGGGGTCCAGGGGCGAAGCGGAGGCCGCATATTGTTTTGTGCTCTTGGATTTCAGCTATTCAGAAACCTTCAAACATTACATACTTTGAGGGGCAAATGGTAACCAATTACAAAGAAAAGACTGGTTTCTATTTGCTCAAGGGCAGTATAGCTTGTCCGCCGAAGGTGCGAACTTACACAATTATAGCTAGCCACAATGTCTAGTAATAGTAATTAATTCAAAGGACAGCCAGTAGACCTATAAGTTATTTGGTTTTGTGTTGCGGTGGCTAGGGATCGATCCCTACAATTGTTTTCTTGACCAATGCAGCTCCCGACTGAAAATTCCCCTTATACCGGTAGACCAAACTTGGGAATGGCAATGGCTCCCCTCGTGTTTTCTCAAATTTGTTTTACCATTTGATCACAAGTACTGTTGGCACATAACAATTCAGGATACCGATGGTTAGGCTTGGAACAAAACTAATTGGCTTGAGGGGCAGCCACATATTTGTGATATTTGGATTAGGACTGGAAGTTCAATTCGCATGGTTCGTATATGTCGTTTTCTCCTTTTGTTTCCTCTGACTTCCCTTTCTCTCTTTTTCTCTTTCTTTCCCTCCTTTCTTTCGTTATGCTTTGTCTCTTTCCTTCTCTCCTTTACCTTTTTCTTTCTTCTCTTTTTAGGATCGCTGGGGGGGTGTTCCACCCACCCACCCCCCCCCATGGCGAACGGGCCTGGGGAAAGGAAAGGCAAATAGTATTTTATATGCTTTGTGTTTGATTGGAATCGGAGAGCTGCGGTCCAAAGGTCGATATTACAAAATGCCAATTGAAAAGCACGCAATTCTATTTCTTTTTATTTTTATAAATGGTTTTTTTTACTTTTACGGATAATGTAGTTCTCTTTTTTCACACCTGCTTATATTTAAAAAGTTTGATTCAAAATAATTATATCTCAAAAACTAAACAAGCATTGATACAATTTATTCAAACTAACGTTGAGATAATTAAGTCCTTGTTTTTAAACTTACTTTAAAAAAAATATAATTTGAATATTCTAGAAGTGGTCTGACAAAATGTTTTAAATTCGTCTTTTTTTTTAATTTGTTACCATTTTTCTCAACTTGATGTTTATCATTTAATAAGATTTTTGGAACGCTACTGTAATGTTATTTTATAATATTTTTCAATGCAATTCTGGAGTTGTTGTTTATGGATAAATCTTGTGTTTGAACACTTGGTTGTGTTCTCAATTTATTCCCATGGGCGGCTTCTGTGGAGCTTATGAATATTAATTAGCTGACGATTTTATTGATTTTCGCCAATTTAACAATTTTTTTGAAGTATTTTTTTACACAAACATAAATTTTGATTTTTGAGGAGTTTCAAGCACTAGTTA
Source organism: Ophioderma brevispina (assembly GCA_023653785.1). NCBI lineage: Eukaryota > Metazoa > Echinodermata > Ophiuroidea > Amphilepidida > Ophiodermatidae > Ophioderma > Ophioderma brevispina. Next base: position 35,412 of record JAMKCH010070353.1, on the reverse strand, counting down.
AGACTAGCTTTAAAATAATGTATAAGTGATAGTTACCACTAAAACTGCTGCTATCATGTTTCAAGTATGCCTATTATATATGCAATAATTGTATGTGTTACTAATTAAGATGCTGAAAATGGGACCGTTTTCACATCAGATCCCAATAGTTACTGATGACCAATTGAATTAAACCATTAGTTTTACAAAAACCAAACATGAAAAAATTGTATTTATAGGTCTAATACCTTAATAACATTTCTTGAGGAAATCCATAAACAAAATAAAATGATTTATTTTTTGAAAAATTATCAAAATGCATCTTTTTAAAGAGCTTTGTAAACTATGGAAATTGAAAGTTGTGCTGACATGTGAACTTTATAACGTCAGCCTGACGTAATTCTAGGCAAGTTGGTACTCGTGTTGGTAGCAATAGAAAGAAGATGACCATAGCTATCCATTGGTACCAAAATCAAGTGTCTGTGGTATTCCTGTGTTGTACTAAGCATGTTGGTACTTCTCCGTCCGGGATTTTCTCGATTGTTAAATCTTATGCACAAAAGTGTCATTTTTAATTCGTCATCAAATTTAATAAATGACGTCATTTCAGGGCTAAGATTAACTATTGTGTGATTTTTTTTGTACATTACATGTGTAACATTGCAGTGAACATTTCACATTTTTGTAACAGGTTAAGGAGCCTAACTCTTCCAGAAAAGTGTACCTTTGTCAGGGGGGACTTATTTATTTTGGACTGTATAGATTGCAGCAGGCAGCATTTATCTTTTGTTATCCCCCCCCCCATTTATTTTCTTGCTCAAGCCCTGAAAATTTAACTGAGTGTTGGGGGGGGGGGTCACCAAAGAGTCGGTCGTAATACCCAGAACATACAATTATTTTTGTGAGGCTTAATAACATTTCTTGAGGAAAATCCATAAACAAAAAATGAAGGTGCTAGCATAACAAAATGCACCTGTAAGAGCTTTGTAAACTAAGGAAATTAAATTGCTGACAACTACTTTCGTTGATTGAAACCTCTTACGAAGATGAAGTGACTTTACATCACTCACGACCATAACTCAAAATTTGAAAGTTGCCAGCAAAGATACAAAATGCAATATTAGATGCCCTGGAGGATTCCCTGTACGTTTTATGCACAACTTCCCTGAAACTTGCTGTCAAGATTTTCAAAGAAAATTGTGCAGAACCACAGGGATGATGCTCCTAGTTAGGCCTAAAAAAAATTGTTTGATTGGCGTAACATAGAAAAAAATAGGGTAGGTAGGTCGGATTTTTTTTTTTTATGTTTCACATACCAGAACACAAAATATATGACACACATACAAAAACAAATGGCACATCTTCACTTTTCTGTAACACATCTTTTTATTTGTCATTTTGAATGTCCTGCAATCCTTTAGAGTACCGAAGTATGATGTCATTAAATTCCTGTTTTGCATTTCAGAGTTTTCATGACCATATATCAGTAAAACATGATGGAAAACCCTCACATATGAAAATATTTGTTTTACGTGGTTTTTAAAACTTTTTTTTTGCACACAAAAAAATAAAAATATTTAGGGTCGGCGGTAAAAATAGGGTCGGTCGGGTTACGCCAATCAAACAATTTTTTTTAAAGGCCTTATACACCATCCAAGAGTACTACCTGCTGATTAGTCACAAGTCAATCAGACACATTGTAAGAATGGTGATAGGACTGATCAATGAGGGCTAGAGCTAATTTCCAAAAACTGGAAGCTGCATTTCAACTTTTATTGAAATGAATATATGGTGTGATTAGCCAATCCCGAAAACTGGATGAAATGAAAAGACAGGACACACATGCATTCTTCAACCCAGTACTTGCAAATCACAAAAATATCAACTCTGTAAACATATATTAATATTATATTGCATGCTACTTCGCATTGCAGTGCTTCAGGCATAATAGAGGTTGTTTCAGATTTTCCCCATAAATTATACACTTTTGATTTTGCCATTTTTTATGTTCACATTTTTCTGGAAAAGGATTATTTTGTGTGTTTTTAAGTCCCATTAGACATGAGAACTTGACCTTGCAATTATGTAATGTGCATTCTGTCCATGGCATGCTGTGGGGCAGTTTCCACCCCATCGAGCTTTGACCGAGAAGAAAAGCTTTAAAAAAATGCTAAATCAGTCTTTTTTGCTTGATCACCAGGAAATTTTCACCTCAACCCAAAAACCTCCTCAAACCCCCTCCACCGTGGAAATCTGGCCTCAAACTGGCATTATTGCTATCTCTGACAAGTGACCCTGTTACGTCCCCATTCTGTCCAATTACTTAGCAAAAGAATGTGCACAAATTAAGAAAGGACAATAGAAAAATATGCATTTTTGAATTCATAGTACATTTGATTCTTAACGGCTAGGAACATGCATACTTTCACTCCCATAATAATTTTGGCCAAGAGAAAGGTTTGGCCACATTGTGTACATCTGACATTTTAACACAGAACACATACACGCACACCCACACACACCCAACAGAATATTTTGTGAAGTTACACAATCCAACAAAATTTTTGAAAGATGCTCAAAAACTAGATGTCTGTGACTTACATGCATCAAGTCTTGAGCATCTTGTATATTTTTTCAATTCGTTATGCAAATCATAATAATATTGATCAAATTATTCAATTGGGCTTAAATCTTGTTTTGACATTGATCAATAAGTACGGGTACAGCCTGTGGTATTTATGGATGAGTGAACTGACCCAGATAACATGAAATTATCTCTGTACAATAAAAGATCCAGAACATATGGAATGCAAGCTCCCCTTTTTTAATGCCGGTGATGTAACGAACTTGTTAAACCGGTGTGATTTGGGAGATGTGGTCTTACTTTAATTTACTACTGCTATTCGTGTCGTGCATCATGCACGCTGGGCCGGGAGGTGTTTGATAGCAATTGTAGTGGATGGTGATTCTATTTGACAAATTAAAGCAACTTCTATCACTTACTTTCCTTATAAGGCACCTTGCTGATTGCCCTACATTTCTGATGTTGTTTCAGTGGTGCCCCAGAGGGTTTTTGAGTCAATTCCCACACTGCACCAGTTTTGGGAAAGTTTCACATCAATAGGTCATGTGATCACATAAAAATCCGATGCTCAACACAACAAACACTGACTTTAAAACACTCATTTTTAGCCCACAAAACATTAGAACTTAGGGAATGTTTTTGTATGATTACGAAATGTCTTGTGTTCGTAAAACTGTTTGGACACTTTTTATCCCTAATTAACTGACATGTGTTGAGTACAGTATGGTATAGGCACATTGCTAATGCATTATGGGATTGATTCCAAACACCCGCTGGGGTGCCATTAGATTTCAAGGGGGCTGAAAGTTGGTGTTGGTGCAGATTTTTTTAAATGCCAAAGGTGCAAAAACCGTTCTATGTTTTTTCCAAGTTTATTTGCAGTTTTAAGTATACTTGTTTTTAGAGATGGTGACCAATTTATCAATTTCACCTTGTCCAGTAAGGGGTTTAGGTTTAGTGTTTGAGTTTTGATTTATGGTTTAGGTTTGGGTTAGATGATTTAAGGTAGTAATAGAGTCAGGGAGCTTATTTTTGACTGTCAATTTTATAGCCAATTTGACTTTACTGTAACACAATAAATTGTCACTTTTGTTTTTTACAAATCAATTGCAAACTTGATGCAAATAAGCTGGATAGAAGTAATGTAATGCCAACTTTTATGCGGGAATCCTCCAAACAAAAGGCTACAGAAGATTTACAAGGGGGTATGTCCCACCAAAATTGTGGGTATGCTTTTTAATGCTGAAATAAACATCAAGTCCATAAATGGAAGAATTTTTTTTTACATTTCCGAATGGTCATTGTGTTTTTTTATTATAAAACCATTCCGTTTACCCTGACTATCTCGGGTTCCAAGTGGCAGCCCTCTTGGACTTGATTTTTTGGATCCTGAATTCTAGAATTTTATAATTCATGAGTTACAATAAACACTAAAACATATTTTTTGCATTTTACGCTGTTTATGTAAAATATTAGTTGATCCAAATTTTATTGTAGTATATGTTATGTTCTGTAAGTGTACATAATGTTACAATTACTTGTCCAATAAAAAAAGTCTAGAAAATATGCAAAGCTGGCAAAGTAATGTAATACCTCTGGGGTAAAAAATAACCAGCATTCATCAATTATGCGTACATACTAGCAGATGATCAAACAAAATCGGATGTTGAGACAATGCCTTGCGGCCGGGGCAAAGAGAAATTAATTTTCTTGAAATCTATTGACTTACAATAAGTTGGCACAATTGTAAATCAAAGCTAAGTTTTATTTTCCTTGGATTTTATTCTTGAAACTGGGTATCTTAATTTCTCCTGCACTTTCAGAGAGAACCAAGAGGGCTTTTATTTTCCTTGATTTTTATTCTTGAAACTGGGCTATCTTAATTTCTTCACTTTCAGAGATGAAACAAGAGGGCTTTATTTTCCTTGATTGTTATTCTGGAAAAATGGGCTATCTTAAGTTCTTGCTTTCAGAGATGAAACATGAAGGCTTTATTTTCCTTGATTTTTGTTCTTGAAACTGGGCCATCTTACTTTATTCACCTTTCAGCGATGAAACAAGAGGATTTTTTTCTTTACATCAGGCAATTTGATATGGGGGTTATGTTGTGAAATGAAAATTCTGAAATCCGAAATGAGCAATCTGGGCTTAAACTCCTTCTGGAAGGGTTTAACTTCATTTATGGAGAGTGGTAAATAAAATGTAATGTGGGTTGTAAACATATGACATTTTTACTCATCTATGATGACAAGTCGACAGACACCTTATAAAATGAAAGTGGACACTTTGCCCACAAACACATTATTATTGCTACATAAAAACCACTGTGTCCAAATCCTGAACCTTTAATCTGCTGAAAGTCAAAAGGAACATTCAAAATTTTTTGTAGCAAGGATGTCACTTTTGTAGAAAGGCAGATTTTTTCTATGTACAAATTGCCTACCATCTACTCAACAAATACCCGGACACATAGACAACGATCTTTACAGTACGAAACAAAGTAATTTTTGTATTAAATGTCTGGATTCAGACAAATAAATGAAATACCAAACTTACAAAATTACTTGTACAAACTTAAAGGTGCCACAAGAGATTTCAAATAACCGGTGTACCTAAAAAAATGTCGCTGTGGTCGCCAAGCCGCATTCATTATAGCACTCACCAAAAATTATCAAAAGAACTTACAGCAATACAGAGTGAAAACCACAAATAATTCGTCCCGTTCTTATGTTCATGCAAGAAATCTCAGAAATAACCCTTCCATGGAGTTGATTCTTCACTCCAACGGTTTTGGAATAAGAAATATTATTCCTTAACAACATATAAACATTCAGAATTTTTCGTCAAGATTTTGTTTTTACTTGTTAAACCAATGGCGACGTCTGAAATTGAATTTCTTGCACCCGCCCCTGAAAATGTGAACATTTCGATTTTTGCACTAGTGTAAAGCCTTCTCTCAAATTATTCCCATCTAAAAGAATTTTAGCTGAGAACTGTTAGAATTTGGTACCCAAATAGTGAAATTTCTAATTTTGTATAGGAGCAATTACAAATTTCAGCCTCTGTTTCTATTTGAAATATAAGCATAACAAATCGCCTTTGTCTTTTCATTTTAGTTATTTCTGTAGCTAATACAAGTAGGGAGTCTATTGAGTGGCGGTCTATATGAAATCACTAATCACAGAAAATGTGACCTTGAAATCTTTTTTTCGTTGCACCTTAAAACAATGCATTAGAATCATTATAATCAGCATAGAATATAGTCCTCTGTAAAACTAGGGAGGGACAGAGGAGGTAAAGACCACTGCCAAATCTCTGAAGGTCCCTTTCATTTGTTTTCATTGGTGAAATGTGAACTTTTTGATTCTCTCTTTGCAGTGACTGTCACAACACAATGGGTATGCCCAGAAGCATCCCCAAGTCACCTATTGGGGTGCTGCCTTTTCAGTTCATACATTTTCCTTGATACCACCCCATGTACTTTCTTACTCGCTCAGTATACCACATTTATGATTACAAAAACACAATCATTTGGAAAAAAGTATGAATTTGTTGGTGTAAGATGCCTAGTTTGAAAGATACTTTGATCTGAAGTGAAAAAAGATGATTTTCTTATAATAAAAATGTTGTTTGTAACACAATAGCATTTACCATATGACATGACCTTAAATTAGACTAGAGGATAAATGTACTTTTGAATGGTTTCTTTTTTATTTAGAGGATTTTTAATCGGGTCTGGAGCACTGCACTATAAGATAAAGCCAAAGCAAATAAAACTTCAAATGTTCACATTTCCAGTCCATACCCGTTATGTGTTATTATACACAAGACCTTGGCCCTAATAATATTGAGTCTAGAGATAGTCAATGGAGTAGTTTATTGATTTGTCTACAAACTAGTATAACTTGTAAAAATGTAAGCAAGATGTCAAAACAAGATATCCCTGAAATTTTGGAATGAAAGTTTGCCATCAAGGCTGCATAAGAAAGTAATGTTTTTGTCTACTGAATGTCAAAATCTATAATATTTCATTGATGTGATGAAATAGCACAAATATATTGAACATGTGGCCGGCAATATGACATTGAAGTGTGTCATAATGCAGGGATCAAAATTAATTATAGAAGGATAGGCCTACTTTTAAAGGAAATATGTCAAGATTTTTGTCAAGCTCAGTTTGACTTACATTCATAAAATATATGTACATAACATCACGAATTCCCGAAAAAATAATACAATTTGATGTAAAATTAACAAAATAGAGGCATTTTAATTTTTGCCTTTTTGACATACAAAGAAAACGGACGGATTTTTCGCCACGGCTTCATTGATCAAAAGCGCCCAACTCGTGACGTCAAAGTGATGACCAAAACATCGTGTTGACTCGAATTGTTATTGCTGACACTGTAATATTGATGGATTAATGAAAGTAATAATAAAATTAGAAAAAAAAGTTACAGAATGACATATTTTGTTACATTTCGTTGTGTTTAATTATTATTGAAGTGGCAACACTGCGATATGATGGTCACAACGACGTAAATTATGGATGGTCATCACTTTGACGTCACCATTTGCCTGCGATGTGGATTTGTCGGAATCGTTTTCGAGTAAGCTATTGGGCGGGAAATTAAAAGGGCAAAATACTCAACAAATGTGGACAATTTTCAACTTATTTTGATTTATATGTAATCTGCGTTACTTAAGCTTTCCATCCATACCAAATTTTCCAAATATTCAGAATCATGACATATTTCCTTTAATTGGAAATTTTGTGCGTTAAGTTGTTCTTATTTTTAATGTGGAAATTAAAACAATATAGTGAAGATAGCAGTACTGTTTCTTTTTAACACTGCTGAATGATGTGCAGTTTTCAACAAAATAAACAAGAATGACACGGTCCATAATTAAGGTGGCCCTACGCATAATATTGACTCTGTAACTTTCAAATGTAAATTATTATGTCTGGAATCAAATCTGAGACCTGTTGTTAAAATGTTGTGTGTTGACCGTGTATGCACAGCTGTACTTGACCTACAGTCTGATTAATAATTTGTTGGACAGAATCGAACACACGCGAGCGTGGACTGCGTGAGCCAGGTTTTTTTTTTTTTTTTTTTTCAAGATGTCAAAACAAGATATCCCTGAAATTTTGGAATGAAAGTTTGCCATCAAGGCTGCATAAGAAAGTAATGTTTTTGTCTACTGAATGTCAAAATCTATAATATTTCATTGATGTGATGAAATGGCACAAATATATTGAACATGTGGCTGGCATTATGACATTGAAGTGTGTCATAATGCAGGGATCAAAATTAATTATAGAAGGATAGGCCTACTTTTAATTGGAAATTTTGTGCGTTAAGTTGTTCTTATTTTTAATGTGGAAATTAAAACAATATAGTGAAGATAGCAGTACTGTTTCTTTTTAACACTGCTGAATGATGTGCAGTTTTCAACAAAATAAACAAGAATGACACGTCCATAATTAAGGTGGCCCTACACATAATAGTGACTCTGTAACTTTCAAATGTAAATTATTATGTCTGGAATCAAATCTGAGACCTGTTGTTAAAATGTTGTGTGTTGACCGTGTATGCACAGCTGTACTTGACCTACAGTCTGATTAATAATTTGTTGGACAGAATCGAACACACGCGAGCGTGGACTGCGTGAGCCAGGGGGAACACCTCGTTTCACGACGCGCGATTGGTCGAAGAATGCGCCGAACCTCCGCGTAGCTTGTTGTGCTTACATGAGGTGTGCATATCTCCTGTCCAAGTAATTATTAATCCCACTGTAGTCCTTGTAATGTAAATATGTTAGTGCGATTAGCCAATTCAGCATAGGTCAATTGCACCTTTGTTGCGTGCTATGCTCGGCGCAAACACTCGTGCTGCGATCGGCGCAGGGCAACGCATCTCAGATTTGATTCCAAACATAATAGCTCATTAATACTCATTAACATGCAGATATGGTTCTGTATAGCTTGCAGCAAGATAAGTCATCAACACTAACACGTTTTAGAAATTAAAGTTCATGGGTAAAATTGCATTCTGCCGGTATTTTGGATTAATGAAGTTGTAAACAGACACAAATCTGCTCTGAAAACACAATCGTGGGGCCCAAATATTATATTCTCCCTCTTGTGCGCATTTCAGTATTTATGAATACAACCCTGGGAGAACATGGGAGAACAAGTGCAGCTACAACCATGCTTCGTGACACCATCACAGGGAGGGCAATCATGAATCGGAATCATTTCCAATTCTCATCTCATATTTAGGTCAAGTACTGTCTTGGGGCAAGGATGCTAGGTAGCCAAGAGCACACTGGATCTCCCATCCAGTAAGTCAATCCTCCTGTGGGCATCAATTATGCATGGCATCTTCAAATGAATGGGGGAAGCCTGCCTGGTCACACTGTTTGAGTATGGTGGTAATATCCTGTAAATAGGCCACACTTACTTGTAATGCATCCATAGCGAGGACAGGTTTTGATGAGTACAAGACTTGACTTTCACAGCGTGGTTTAAAAGTGGGGAATTTAGGAAGCTCCTTCCCAGGAAATTTTGGTATTTGGGGGGAAATTTTGAAATTAGGGAGGTTAATTGTGCCTTTTTGAACACAAAAACATACAGTATACAGAAACTTTGGCAGCTGGTTTCCCGGGAAATAAACATTTTTTCATGCCCTGGGTGATTTGCTAAATTAGAGCTAATATTGAGAATCTTTGAAAACAAAACTTTTTTTGGCAAATTTGTAATTATGTATCTGGTGTCATAATACCCTGCAAGTAGTAAGACTAAAGGAATTGTCCATATGGACAATTTCTGCAACACACATTTTAATGACAGGCATGTGAATCTCCTTTTGGCAAAAGCCTGAAAACCAGTGTCAAAATGCCCAAAATGGCCCTAAAATGGGTTGAAAATAAAATTGCATAAATTTGAACAACAAAAAGCCTAATTCAGGCAAAAACCAGAAAATTCTCATGGCTGGAATGAGTTTTGATTTTTTTCCTGCACTGTTGTTTTCTTCCCTTGTGTCATTTTGAAAAACAAACAAATCAATGATGAGAATTCAAGAGTTTTAAATCCTCCACTTTTAAGCTATTCTTGCAGATTCCAAATATTTGGGTTTTTGGGGGTAATGGTAAGAGCACGAATGCAGTTAATTTTGACGCAATATCGACGATAAGGTCATTTTTCAGTCTTCCATTAACAGGCATACTGTAAAAGTGATAATTTTCGCGTGTGTAATTTTTTGTGTTTCAGCGATTTTAACATTTTTGCTTGTTTTTAAATTCGCTCTTTTCAGCTATCCTACATAGACCTACACACAAAATAAACATTTTCGCGGGTTTTTAATTTTGCGCTAGCTCAGAAGCACGCGAAAAGCGCGAAAATTAATGTAGCGCGAAAATTTCCACTTTTCCAGTACGTTAATTCCCCCAAATTTACCACAATATTTGAACAGAGACAGATGTACCAATTGATGTACTACAGAGTTTTTTCTCCTACAACACCCCTACACATAACAAGCACTTTACCAAGTTTACAAAGCTACACAACAACCAGGGTTGTAGCTGCCACATGTTAGTGGTGGGTGTATTTAAGAAAATTTTGACATATTTTATAATGATGCCTAATAAAATGTTAAAATTTGCATAAAATGATTATTAAATTGTACAGGTTTTGCTCTTTTAGTGGTGGGTTCTAGAGTTCAAATTGCCTTGAAATTGGTATTTTGTTTTAGTGGTGGGTTCTGAGCCGTTGGTGATGGGCTCTACCGCCCACCACCACCCACTCGTAGCTACATCCCTGACAATAATAAGATGGAGCCTGTCTCTTTATGGAGCCTGTCTGATGTTAAACCTAGCTCAAGGCTGGCATCGCAACAATTATGAATGGGGTGAGCCACTTTTTTCTCAAGTTTATTCACCATGTTTTCACCTTTATTAACAATCATAGGGAAATAATCTGAATTGACATCAATGCAATATAAATTGACAACCAGTGCCAGGGGTACTTAAGTAATATGCCGTGAGCTCACCATCGGCTATTACTTGTCCTAGTAGGGATCAACGAAATTACATCAACTTGATGCTGTCATTCTGATACCCAGAGCTTCTCATTGGGTGGAATGCAATTCTGGCACAAACCAAATGAAAACAAACAACAAATATGGGACAGAGATCAGTGCAAACAAAAAAGATCTCTATAGAAATTTAAAAGGCAGGTGTGACGTAAAGGTGTGCGTGCGTGTGTACAAATGCGATTGTGTGTGTTTTGTGTGTACATGCAGTGTGTTAGCTGCTGTAAACCTGGCAAAACTACTCCTTTTGGCCATTTTCTAAGTAACCATTTTCTTTCTTTGACCACTTTGTGGCCAAATAAATTCCCTTTTCATCTAATGATACACAAATCTTTAAAAAATCCTCAAAAACATGAAAAAAATGCATTAAAATGAGAACTAGGAATTGGAAAACCGTTGTAAAGGCTAGGCATGAAATCTTCTGAGACAAACCTTCGAGATGTAACAGAGGAGTTGTCCCATTCCTGAAAATCCAAAATTTGAACCGACGGCAAGGTCAAATTTTAGCGTAGCCAGTGGAGTACAAGGAAAATATTTTTACCCGAATTCTTTTAACAAGTAAAGTGCCTAATGACCAAATATTCGTTAGTAGCTGTTGTTTACGTCATTAACAATATGAGCTGCCCTTTACGTACCAACGGCCAATTGGAAATACGTACGTAACTCCTGGCATTCACCTCAGTCAAGGTCGATTTACACCCAATAAGAACTGCCGTCTATCACGGGCTTGAAGCCCATAAGTTGCGTGTTTTGTTTTTTTTAAAGAAATTTTAGGAATTTTGATTGTCCAAACCCCCCAAATGACCTCGTGATATGCTAAGTTCCTTGAAAATCAGTGGCAAAATGGGCATTTTAGCACAAGTCCCAAAACAAGTGATTGACGGCTCTGTTTTGCTAAACATAGAATAGGAAACACCTGGACGGCCGATTGATCAGATGTAGATAAAATGGCGTAGTTGGGAAATCGAAGCGTGAAAATGACAAGTAATAAACAGTCTTTTCAAGACAATCCTAGTGACGCCGGAGGCGATTTTAGAGGCAGTAATTAGCATTGAGCCAAAAATATCCATTTGGATATTATATATGCCCCCGTAGGAGCCAGACGAGCGTCAGTAGTGATGACTATCGCCGGTCACACGGTCTCGCTAAGCTCAGGACTGCGACTTGCGCGTGTGTTTCATTCATTGCCGCATCGTGTACGTGGATCGCCTGTGCATATGACGTGGCTTGCGAATTGGATTTCATACGTCGTGGGCACGCAACAAATTAGAGGTTACAACGAATTTTAATTGTATTGGCATTATTGCAACTGATATTGCGTGGATACCCATCAATCAATTCGGTTTGTCATTTCTAGTACAATACAAAACAACAGTAGCATTTCCAGTGACCAGTACCATACCAACAGTTCAGGACTTCAGTTGTCACTCAGTGCAAGCTGGCTACAGACTACATCATGAAGTACCTGGTCACACAAGTGCTGGAAAAGTTAGGTTTCTCTTTTACTAGCCTTTATTTTTTTATCAATGTTTAAATATGCATACAAACAAATTTACCAAAAAACGTTATTTTAAAAAAAAAAAATAAAACTCAAGTCATACATCATGACTTCTACAATTTGCCATAGATCATGCTAATTATCATATAATTATAAAAAACAAAAAATCCCAGTTTAGTGATAGTGCTTTTATTTTCATGGAAAATGAACACTTATTATAAAATTGACTCTTAAAAATGAAATTCCGAACATTTACTTCATGTAAATATTTTATTTACAACCAGCTGTGATAGATCTACTTGGCATTAGTTATTCAAATACAAATTTGTCAGTATGATATATCATATATTTGAGCAAAATTATTCACTCACAAAAACATCAAAACCATTTGGAGAAATTATATTATCCCTAGACAACATGCGCAGCTATTATAAAATCACCCAAAAAATCAACCCAATTTTTTAAAGTGGCTGCCCCTTCGCCCAGAAAGGGTTACGAGTACAAGACCCCCCTTCTCCAAAATAAATTGGTTTTAAAACATGGTTTTGGATGCAGTTCTACTTTATCATTAAAATTTTTTGTTTTTTTTTACATTCCGGATTATTTTTGATTTGGAAATCCTGAAGTCCAGAATTTCCCGAAAAAGTTACATCTCGAACCTTGCTTTCCTTGTGGCCACAACACACACCAGAGAGGCTATAAACCCTCATTGTTAAGTCAACCCTGCAGTAAAGCAAAGTAAAGTTTTGTCATTCATCCGATCATGCTATGCTACGCTCCGGATAGCTACCACAAGATAGAACCCTATCAAATATGTTGTACTATCCTAGAGCATGGTATATCCAGACAACGCTTCATTAGATTGTATGGCAATGGATAACTATGTTCTCACATAGTCACTGTCACACACATTCTCTATCCCCTTATGCAACTATTTGGCCTTTCAATTCAAGTTTCACATGCAGAATTCTGATTAGGCTAATTAATCTAACAATTCATTTCACTACCATTGAAGGCAGCTTCTAAGATTTTAGATTCCTAACTCTATTGCAGCCTTCGCACTAATCGCTGATTCATGGTTTCCTAATTGGCATTAAAATGCACTAAGTTTCTTTGTACGCTAATTCACTGATAGGTATCTCACGGGTTAAAGTATAATATATATGTTTTTGCATTACTATCTACTGCCAGATAGGCAAGGCAACCCTATCCTAAAATATGCTGAGCTAGGGTAATTTGTTTTGCGTCAATTAAACTCTTGGCTAAGTAGAATAATAAATGATGTACAAGTACTGTCACAAACACTGGATCATGCGCTGGTCAGACTGACCATACCGCATATATACTAATTCAAATTACTCTGCTGATTCTAAACAATTTCAGAAATATTTCTTGGCTTTTCTTCTCAGTTGTTTTGATGAACCAAGGAAAACAAAAAGTCAATCCCTGGAAAGTATGCATAAATAGATATTTAGCAATAAATAAATTAATACAGGTCAGTCAGGTATCCTTTTAGGTGGCTCTGCTACTGGTAAGCTGGTAACCAGTACTACCTTGCGCCGGGGCCGATTGGTCGGCGGCTAAACCGCACCACCCATCGAATTTCTAAGTAAATCTGATAGGAGGGTAGCTGGTTACCCTGGGGTAGAATGGGGGGAAAAAAAAGAGATCTACCGAACAAGGGCGTCAGCTCTGTTGGGTGAGCTTGGGCCTTCGCAGCACATGCTGGCCTGATGGTGGGCATAGTTGCCCAAGGGCTAGGCCCACCGCCGAAAACTGTGATTGGCGTCAGGAAAGTCATCAGGTCAATTATCTTTGCTCCAATAACCTTCACCACAGCTCTATTGCCGGAGTGTTAAGGTGTATCTGGTCCACACCCGTTTACAGGGACAAACCGGATTTAAAAAACTTTGTGTTTAACTAATCAATTCCAAGCACCTAGTATAAATATGATTTTAACAAGGGTTCTCGATATTTCATCAGCCTGTCAACCTTGATCTTTGGCCTTGACTTGCTCTAAAATATTAAAAGGGAAACAAAAATAAAGTGTAGTGTCCTTCAAATTATTGAACTTTCAAAATGCTTGACATTCTCACTGTCCCTCCTAGGTCAACTCTAATCACCGTGCACCTGATCCTGATACTAATCATATATTCTGAGCAAGTCTCATTTCTGTCATATTTTTATTAAAAGGAGGGTAAACATGGCGCATCAGGCTAGACTCAATGCTCATGGAATGGCGTCAATATTGGTTATGAAACAACCCAAAAAGCAACATTTCCGTTCATCAATGGTGCGAACCTCCTTATTGTTGATAAGCGTATAAACAAGAATTACAACCTTAGCCGTGGGGTCCCCTGACCCGGCATAACTATCCCGCGTTATGTTTTTTTTATTTGCCAATGATTTGGCTAGCAAAGCCATGCTAAGTTTTCCTCAACGCGAACTCATCTCGGAAATTATGATGTTAACCCTCATCCTACCTGAGCCACTGTAACAACACACCGCGGAAGACGCTAAAATTACCCACCAGAGGGAAAAACCGCCTTCGATTTTCATTATCTGAGAATCGAGGGTTCTGGCAAACTAAATTTGATACTGGGTGCAGGATGATCTGATTTTCTTCTTGCTTTTCCACTTGTATGCAATATAAGTAGGCAAACATTCCGCCTTGTGACATCACTATGACACCATAATCTAAGTACGAAAATGCATGGATAGTGTGAAAAATTATAGCTTGCTAATTTTACTTCTCAAAAAAAACATTATGGTACTAAAATGCTTTCTGTGTATCAATACCAAGTCCTTTCGGGGCTCTATGATGGTCCACAAACTGCATCAAATGGATACTTCCTACTTTGTTGTGAAAATTGATTTTCCCTGTTCTACTAGAACTCAAGCAAAGACACACTGTATCTATTGAAATTGAAGTATTTGCTGATACACGAATTTGATGTCATATCGGGAAGTCATCTAGGCTGTGGTACGCATTTTTGTATGGCAATGGCAAGAAAGTACTGCATAAAACTACCACATTGGATACGCAAGATCAAGGTGGGGTGTGTGATAGTCTGCGGCATGTACGAAAGTGGTGGTACTGTCGCGCCCAAATCCCATGTGGTTCCACCAAGCCCCCCTCATAATCATATTTTAGAGGCAGCATCCCATTAGATTATTTTGTTTTCAGCATTTTTTGTTTTCATTTGATTTAATTTTTTTAATTTTTTTATGAAAAATTACATTTTGTGAATAATATTTTTTTTACGAACTCACCAGTGGGGGCTTTTTGGGTTTTTAGCATCACTCGCAATAATGAATAATGACTAGACGGCCCTCGATATCATCATGAGCTTCACAAACTGAAACTACTGAGTCATTACAGAATATACCATACCCTTCTTTTTTTTTTTGCCAAATCAAACTATATAGGGCAAAATTCAAATAGGTCCTCTATCTTTGATTTCCTTTAGAAATAAATATTACCCCGCGGAAGTTACATTTGGTCTCGCATTCCTATGTCAATCATTCGGATGTGCAACCGCAGGGTCACGTTGTGGATTTTTCGCCCAACCCCCTTTAAAGTGTGGTGGTAGACACTTGATTAGATATGAAATAATCCTGAAATATTTTGAGCGTCATAGTCATTTCGTTTTCCCGCTCGAGCAATTGGAAATTTAGGGGGGTCACCCTCAAATAGTGCTCACCCAATGTGACAAGACTGATGTTAAGGGTCACTCGATTAGTAATGCGAGCCCGCTCCAACAGACTACTTTGAAATCACTATCGTATGGGCGTAATATTTGCGATGTCGAATTCAAGATCTGGCATCAGAAAGTTAATAGGGCGTGTTTCCTTTTAGAGTTAATGAGGCCTGAATATGCCGCCATTCTCTGTGCATAAAACTCGCTCCGGGGGCAATGTCTGGGGGTCATAACTCCAAAATTAAGAAAATTTTTATTGTCCATCTTTTGGTCAATCAATTTACATAGTAAGAACTTTAAACCAATCCAATTATGAACACATTAGAAAAGTATTAAGTGAAGTACACCCCTTGAAATGGCAATTGTCCTTTTTTGACACATTTTGACCCCCCCTTGAAAACCAATGTTTGACCTTCGACACCACCCCTCTACTTCAGATAGTTGAAGATCTATCATTAAACAACTTCCCTTGAAAGAACTAGCTTGGTGTCTTTATTTTTTTCAACCAAAATTACACACTCAAAGTTACCACACAAAGGTGTATGTGACCCAGGGGTCATTGTACTTACAGTGTATATCCCATATACATTTCTATGGGATTCAGCAAAGTGTCTTGTGCTGAAAACAATGAAGACAGCGAAACACCAAGCTGGTTCTTTCAAGAATAGTTCTTTGATATGTATCTTCAACATATCGAAGTAAGGGGTTATGATTTGTCAAGGCGAGGAGGTTGGTCTGGGTATGGTGCAGGGGGCCAATATAAGTCGTGTCAATGCCAAATTGAAGATGTTTTCAATAGGATGTAACTCCTTGGGGTATTTGTGGTGTGTGCCTCCCTGTAACTTATTAATGTACTGGTAGAAAGTCCTGCAGTGTGACCAGATTAACAGAATCGACATTAAAAATATGTTGCTTACAGAGTGTTCTGACCCCCCAAACTTTGGTCCAGAGGAAGAATGCATATTTACACCCAACTAATTTACAAGTAAAGGATCTATCACATTTTTGGATGCCAGATTTGAATTCTACACCAAAAAAATTCCCCAGATTGTGATTTTTCAAAGTTTTGGAGTTCCATTACAATTTATGGCCCTCTCAAATTGTCTTTTGCATTACACAGCATTTTTGATGGTGACCCCCCCTAATTTCCTGATGCTCCCCGGAAAACGCAAGGTGTATGAGCTCAAAATTTCAGGATTTTCATTTCTCTTCTCATCAATATCTATCATCACCCCAAAAATACAAAAATCCATGCCATGCTGTCGGTGCACATCTCGAGTGGTTGACATGGAATAGCCCCTTTCCAATTTGGTAAAAAGAAAAAGTAATACACCCAGGGCAAAAGTAAGTATGATGTCAGAAACTTTAAAGGAGATGCTCTGTTGCCAAATGCATATCACTGACCTTAACTTCAACAGTGAATGGTGGAATGGTTGCGCCTTCCACGCGCCCCACTGACTTCGTCCAGGGTCCCACTCATTTTTGACCATACTGGACCTCCTGGCCTTCATCCCCCTCTGTCTGGTCATTCGTGAAGTAGGCGAGAAACGGCTAAATGCTCTGCGTGCTATGCTACTTTGCTACTAAGTCGTACTGGAGTTGTCGCTACATTGTTGAAACCAATCAGCTGTGAAGAAGACCAAAATGCCATGATATTTCAAAAGGTGGGTGAACTGATCATGGTAACATTTTTTCAATGTTTTTCTCCCTTAGCAGGCTTCGAATTACCCCGTGCAGCATGCACAGTGCAATGTAACTTTCTCTCTGTTCATGTAACTTTTGTATCCATACATGCACGGTGTGCATGTTCCTGAAAATCAAACTTTGTGATTCCGTAAAATACCAATTTTAGCTTGATTTCCATAGAATGCACTTTGGATATTAATAATAAATTTGAGCCAACTTTCAAAAGCCTAACTGTTGTACCGAGTCTGAATGATTAGTATGCATCAGTATTCACATGTTTACATTAGCCTGTGCGTGTACCTTTCATCACTGTGCATGTAAATTTTCAGCACGTACATGGTATTCTAAAATTGTAATTCAAAGCTCACATGAAGTATATTACCCAACACATATGATTACACATTTTGAGGCCAATCAGTCCCAGCCCTTTTGGAAACCATCCTTAAATATGAATTGCCCAATGACTTGTGTTTAAATAATGCGTTGACCCAGTTTTTTTCATAACCGCAAAATGAAAACATTCCTGGGCCTAAACAGTTCCCTCTAAGATTGCAAAATTTCCCTTCAATTCTTATGTATTTTTATTTAAAGGACACAAATTTCCAGCCAAATATCAAATTTCAGGAATCATGCAGGCCCCTGTAAAAAATGTTGAATTAAGGAATCTCCCCCGGGAAATTTTGGTCATTAGGAGAAAATTGATATTTGAGAATACATATGGGGTACAACTTACTATTTGTGAGAATTGTCCTCGTCCAGGATTTAAAACCAATTTTCCAGCCTTTGGTAATGTCATTCCCAAATTCCCCAATTTTCCAGGCATTCTATAAATAATTCATATAAAAACATGGGCTGATTTTGTAATTTGCTCCATACGAAATTAGAATTTCACATTTTTGTACCAAAAATCTTATCGGCTTTAATCATTTCAGAGATCTTTTTGAGGTAAAGCTTTAGCATCAATGCAAAAGTCCAGGTCTTCGCTTTCATATCTTTACTGACACTGACATGTGAAATCTCTTGCTGCAGCCTTTAAATTAACACACCGAAATTGCATTGTCAATGCCCCTCACGCACGTGACAAACATGCATGTGTCACATGCCCCGGCACAAGTGTTAATACCCTGTGGACATCTCGCTGTTAGGTGAGAGCACCTCCAGGGTGCAGGCTGCACATATACCACGTCCGAGTTTCAAACTTTCAGGATACAGTGTTTTTGTGCCACTATTTTTTGTCTGTTGTAAAACATACTTGACCCCCCCCTTGAAAAAAAAAAACAAAAAAAAAAAAAAAAAAAAAAAAAAAAAAAAAAAAAAAAAAAAAAAAAAAAAAAAAAAAAAAAAAAAAAAAAAAAAAAAAAAAAAAAAAAAAACAAAAAAACTAAAAAAACAAAAAAAAAAAAAAAAAAACAAAAAAAAAAAAAAAAAAAAAAAAAAAAAAAAAAAAAAAAAAAAACAAAAAAACAACAAAAAAAACACAAAAAAAAAAAAACAAAAAAAAAAAAAACAAAAAAAAAAAAAAAAAAAAAAAAAAAAAAAAAAAAAAAAAAAAAAAAAAAAAAAAAAAATAGCTTGGACCACTGGAGGAGTAGATTAGTAAAAAAGAACACACCCATCATTTTAGTGTCAATGAAGATACTTCCATTCACTTTTTGCATAATTATTAAACCCAATTATATCGTAGATCACTTGGGGAGAACTCCCGTTTTAGAAGCAGAGGCAACTTGAGTACCGCCGGGAAAGCTTCAAGGCCGAGCGATTATGGACTAGAACGAATGCAGTGAAAATACACATGAAATCGCAGGCCCACTGAGGGTTGAACCTGTGACCACAGTGGTGCGAATTGGTCGAAGTGTCGAAGGACAAGCTCTACATAAAATAAGCCAATCAGAGACCTTTCGTTTTTAGTTCTAGGAAACATGAGTTTCATATTTTGTCTCCTGTTGGCCATCTACACTGGGTATATTGCGTAAAAAATGCATAGTCATGCCATACTTTCATACAACAGAGTGTAAAGTCCGGGTTTAGTGTTCGTGCACAATGCAAGTAGGCATCTTACTTTACATCTACATACACAAGTGCATGGGCGGTTATAGGGGCGCACCCGGCGCTCGCCCCCTCTATTTTTTTGCAGAGTACGGCGCCGGGTGCCGCCATAGATTGCCGTACGCACTGGAGAGCTCTAAAAATGCACTTTTGTAAGCACAGGGTGCCCTGTAGATCCTGAGAAGACTGGTGGTCATGCGCCGTGTGCTTTGTGTGGACGCCCACAATCATTATACCCCGACGGGAAGCAATGACAAAAATATGGGTCGACGGCAGGCGCAGCGAGCCGAAAATTGGTGCCCCCTCTATTGAAAAATCATGGATCCGCCCTTGCACAGTGTCATGTAAACTCCAAGTCCAATCATCTATCATAGGATGTCATTTAAGTTCACAAGGGTTTTGTTTGTTTTGGACAGAAAATGCATTTTCTATGTACTCTAAAAAAAAATAGCAAACATTTCATCTAGAATACTTTTCTCTCATACTCTTTGAAGTAAAAAATACTAATTTATGTCTTGTAGATAATAATGTAAGTTAAAGGTGCTGCTGTTTCCGATGTATGTGTATGTGTTCTCCCTACTTGATATGAGAGGCCTGGCACTTGCCCATACAACCCATCAAGTACCGTGGGAACAAACTTGCGGTTTTGATGGTGCCTCAATAATCATGTTGCAAAGCCCTATTCAATACGTGCTAATCGTGATTGTTTAACCACTAAACGGCGTTGTTTTGTTCATATCTTGGAATGAAATGGAATTTGAGGGCTCAACTTTCGGACGACAATGAGAAAAATACGGCCTTTCATCTGAATATCAAAAATCGATCTACTTCCGGGGAATCAGGGGGTCTCAAAGACAATCGGAAGCACTCACCTTTAAATATCCATTGGTCGTTCTAATAAAAAATCATATAACTTAGCCTTAGGGAACTCAAGGTGCACTTTACAGTGAAACATGTCAGATTTCTGTTAGTAGTACATCCATGCCTGTATAACCATAATGCCATTATACATGATGGATTTTATTATTTTTTTTGAGGTTCCAGATTAGCAAATTTGCTGCTAAAAAAATCCTTTTAAGGGTAGGATTCTTTCATGAAATTTGTGATTTGTCAATATAGGCCGAGGGCTAGTTTAGTTCACTAATATTATATTTCAGGTGCACCCACAAGCCATCCTGGCAATGTTCTGCTCCTTAATTGACATTTTTAATATAGCTAGCTGGGAACTTTTAAACATAATGCTGGTATACTGAAGTGAGTTTAACTTTAGTCCTGGTTTAAACCAGAGTTAGTCCTACATGAGTGGACCTTTTTCCCATTCCACATACCTAAAAATGTGCTTTAACAGGTGATAAATTTTCCTCACCCATTACTACATTTACTTTCACAGTATTTTGAAAGAAAAAGTCCCATTCATGTAGAATAACCCTGGTTAAACACCATAGACTAAAAGTTGACTCCCTTTCCGAATGCCAACCATTGTTTGTTGGTGTTACGGGGTCTGGTATACATATCTGTACAACAAAATGTTAACACTCAAAGATCATGAAACCACACTTCAAATATGGCTGGCATTTTTTGTTAAACAAACATAAGGCAAGAATACAAATAAGGATTTTGTTCTCGTGAGTCATGAATGTGGTTAAATGTATTTATTCTGGCTGGCAAAAGAAATAGGCATTTGCCCGGTGGAAATGGGATGGATTCAGTTTCAGTATCAGTTGTCAACGGCATCAGTGGAAGTGACGTACCTCCAGAGTGATCTATTGTATTAATTGGGGGGGGGGGGGGGGGCCATTTACGGGACAGATATAATACAAAATTGCCGATTGTAGATTGAATATAATGATACTAGTGATAAAAAAAACATAAAATGCAACTTTTTTTTGGGGGGGGGGTCACACGCACAGTTTAGCTTGTCGTGATAAGGCCAAACCTCTGGCTGCTGTCATGACTTCAAGTTTATTCAGTCAGGAGCAGATCAGATATTCTGTCCAGCTGGGATGTTGGGTCACTCCCTAACAAATAGCATAGCATAGCAAGCCCTATTCCTGATTATCATGCCTGATCGTCTTACTTTTTATGGCTTCTGTTATCATAACCTATCTAGTCAGGACGAGTTGTGTGTAGTGAAAGTGCCGTTTAAGCCAAGATCACAGACAGCTGCGGCTCTAACTTTAGAGCTGCACAGTGGATTAATTATTCATTATTTGCAATAAACTTATATTGTAGGCATTCTTGAGTCTTCTGCATCAGTGATAACCATTTTTCAGTTTTAAAATCAGCATTATGATTTTCAGGTGAAACACCCTGTTGTTCGACCTAGGGCTGCCAAATTTGGCACTGTGTACTGTTGACATGAACGTATTTTTGGAACAAAATTTTAGCATCGTTACAAATGGTAAGACAATTATTCTACAGACTCTAGAGATGCGATTTAGTCAAAAGAAAATTACTTTTTTT
The DNA here is from genome assembly GCA_023653785.1 of Ophioderma brevispina. Lineage (NCBI taxonomy): Eukaryota > Metazoa > Echinodermata > Ophiuroidea > Amphilepidida > Ophiodermatidae > Ophioderma > Ophioderma brevispina. The sequence continues at coordinate 13,359 of JAMKCH010070353.1, read as the reverse complement.
CTTTTTATTTAGGACTAATACATCTCAAAACATATCAAACCTTAAATGGCATTGGAACTCCCAGAACAGTTGTCTGTCAACTTAATGGCACCAAGATTTATGTCCACATTTAAAGGATATCCAATAAGTTTACAATTATTGGAATTAAGCATAGCCTAAGCTTAGTCTTGGGGACATTTTTCAGGACTAGGGACCCACTTGAAGGCTGAAGGGTGTGAGGTTCGAGCCTTCCGCCATTGGGGATCACGGGGGGGGGGGAGCTTTTTGGAATTTGCATATTTTTGGTGAAAGTGTTAAGATTAGATTGTGGGGGGGCGCATGTATTCAACCCATCAAAGAAGTATTCATCATTCATTTCATTGACATTGTATTGGGACGTCCAGCCCCAGCCCCCTCTTCCTAGGCTAGATGATACCTGTTACCTCTCACTGTTTCACACATGTACCTTTGTAAAGGTGCCACTCAGGTCAACTTTCATGGTCAAATTGAATGATCGATTCTCCTCCCATGCAATGATGCGTCTCTTCTCTCCAAGACAAGCACGTGCATGGCGTGAAACATGTGAAAATAAGCGCCGTGAATGCATCTCACGGCTGTCTGGCTGTGCATGTGTGCGAGATGTGCAAAGAACATTTGGGGGAACAGAACGACAAAATATTTGGTAATTTACACTCTTACCGTGTTAATAATAGCCTTCAGATGGGCAGCTTCTCGTCCCCGTCATCCCCCGAGCAGAATCGATACGCAACATTTACCTCAAATTGTCCTCGAACATACGGTAGGGAAGCAAACATTAATTCGGTCTACTTCATAATACGGCCAATATACAAACTGATTTAGCTTGGTAGTACTCGCGTACTGCCGTTCCGGTGACGGAGTCTTTATCAAGCAATTTGCAACGAAATACGCGGCCGTTATCTTCAAGTCCAGTGCGAGTGAGTGTTCAGATAAAATCTTGATCATTCAAAATTCATGAGCAACCAAAGACTGCAAAGTGCAATCATACCCAGCCGCCATTTGTAAACGCGTGTTTTGCAAATGGGACGCCCACAGATGACGTTTTTGATATCGTTTATCTAATTGGCCACATGTGTTCACTGTGATACTACCGACTCTCTTATTGGGTCAAATAACAAAACAACCTCCCTAAAAAATTATTGCTACTTTGTGTTGGTGAACAGTGGTAACTGCCCTAATAAAATTACTAAGCTTAGTGTCGTACACTTTGGATAATGAAATCTAAAAAGTTGAGATAAATCCCGGGGATTAAATATACCATGTAGACCGGAAAGCAAATATCCACTTTGTTTGAAATAACGAATATTGTATAGTAATAGTCTAAATTAAAACGCCATGCATAAAATATGCAGGCCGTGTGGTGTATTGTATGCAGCTGACAAGAGCGGCTCCTCGTACTAAAGTACTACGCTCGTTGACTGTAGAGATACTTGTATAGTAAAAGCCTGCTGGGTACATACATGCTTTCATAACTAGACTTGATTCAAGTTTGAAGTCTTGAACATGCTCATCTGAGAATGTTTATTGGATTTTCCTTCCCTTCCTCACAATGTTATTGTAGAAGGAAGAGTGAAAAACATATACCTTATTAAACATAATAATAACGAAAATGGATGCATTTGTTTTTAAACCGAGCTCATCTTCATCATCAGGGGGCACAAGGAGATTTTTTTTTTTTTTTTTTAAAACATTAAAGCAAACAACGGTTTAAACCCGGGGGCGCACTCAATATATGAAAGTGACGGAGAGGTGCGGATTGGGAACTTTTCAAAGTAGGGGGCAGTCGCTCCCCGCATTCGCTAGGATCTTTAAGGGAAAAAGGGTCCTTGGTGAGGAATGATGCAAACTGGTGGCCGGGGGTCAATCACTGAGCCTCTCACATTTGTGAAAAAAAGGGTCATTTGCAGCAGCGCGGATCCAGGGAGTGTGCGCGCGCCTCCCGGTAATCCTTCAAGATTTTTTCAAATCAGCCCATTTTGGACAAGGTACAGCCTTTCATTCACATTTCACCCCTCTTTATTTTGACGTTTTTTCAAATCCTTGGATCCGCCCCTGTTCAGGGCACCATTAACGCTGAAATCTGCATCATGAACAGAGAGGCTTTCTGGGAAAGCATGAAATAGAAATAAAGGGGGTCATTCATGACATTTGATTAAAAAGGGAGGCATCAACTGAGATTTAAAAAGGGGGGTTCTTCATGAAAGGTTAAAAAAGGGGGTCTTTCATGAAGGTTAAAAAAGGGGGCTTTCAGTGACAGGTTATAAAAAAAAGGGGGTCAAGAGTGCCGCACATCCTCGTAACCTATTTTTAGGGAGGCCCCCCCCCCCGTGGGGGGGGGGTACAACATCAACCTAGAAGTTAATGTTTTGTTAGAAAAGAAGTTGAAAAACGTCAAAATATAACGGTGCATGCTGTCTTAATTATGCACTGTAAGGAAGCGTGTTGATTTTTTTTTTTATCGTGCACAAAATGCTAATCGCTCTTTGGGATTAATTCATTTCAGGTGTAACATTGGTAAGCATACTGTAGGAACTCAATAATGTTTTGCGCACTTTTTCTGTAGACGTCCTGTGTTTCTTTTAAATCACAGAGAGAGAACATGACAGAGAGATACAGAAAAAAGAAAACGTATATTCACTAAACGGTTTTTTTTTTCTGAACACCAAATACTAGTACGTTTGCCATTAGCATTTTTGTAAAAATGATTGGTATTCAATTGTAAAAATTGAAATAAATTTTTATTGATATTTGGGTAAGGGTTGCGGGACATGTAAAACCTCAAATTTTGCCCAACTAATTTCGTCATTTTGACCAATACAATGACATACATGTGAAAATTACAATAAAATGATGCACTAGTTAAACAACCAATTTACAATGTGCTTTATTTTATTGGGCGAGGGTAGCCTGCGTGCTACCCGCTCTAATGCTATTCTCTTGGGTTTTGGACTTTTTCAAATAGCGTGTTTGCAGAAAAAATAAATTATTCGTGCCGTATATAATCCTCTAAAATCTACATGTGTAATAGTTTATGAAATGTTGTGCAATTTTACGGCATATGGATATGTACTCAATAAGTTAGGCCCAGCGAAACCTGAACGTACATTACAAAGATTTGTGTTAAAAAGAGTATAAATACAGGGCAAATATTAAGCGAAGGTTCCTGAGAAATTTTACAGTGCATTTTCTTGTTAACAGTGTCTTAATCGTTATGAGTGCATTGATCAACTGAATGCTTAAACTTTTGGTGACCACATGCAGTAATCGTGGACGATATCAAATATCAATAATAATAAAAATTCCTTTAAAAGGGCAAGGGCGGGTCAAGAGGAAATATCCATGTAAATGGTATGTAACTGATATATTGCTTTATTTTGTAATACTTTGAGGCCAACGTTCAGATGATATAAAAATCCCTATTTTCGTTTAGGTAATCCCAAGGGGACTATGCTGTGGAGCACGAAATTCCCATTTAAGAATGTTTTCATTTTGATGTTATGAATAAAAAAAAACTTTTTCACAATCTTTCACTATCTAAACGGTTGGATTGATTTATTACTTTTATTAAGGGAGGCGCTATAGGAAACTGAAAGGCCTGATTTTTGATTGGATCAGCAACCTTTAATAATTAGGTTCTTAAATTTAAAATACAAACTTGTCGTACATACATCACACCATTCTACTATTACATTTATTTAGACATGGTTGAAAAGTGCATTACTTATTATAATTACAGTGAGGCAGTTGTTTATGGTTGCAAAATGATCTGCCGTTAAAGAGACTGAGGAGATTTCCAAAAGAAGCGCCCCCAATTTTTTTCGACCCGGTTTTTTTTGCATTTTTGAATGCTTTCCAATGTTTAGATCAAAACCTGAAGTGATAAGCCGAATACGCCGTCTTTACGTATAATATGATGATTAGTAACTTTCTGCTTGTACGCCAGGAATTCAAAGCACGGTGTTCTATGGGGACAATTACGATAGTCCAGCAGTTCAAAACAAGGTTGGCTGTTTTCTTTTGTCTTGTTTTTCAATAAACTCGGACCGTTCTTGGTAGTGGTCTACATCGATCTGTGTGCCATTTGAGAGAAATTCGTATCCTAAAAAAATCTCCTCCTGTCACTTAAATTATAGATGTAACTATATGTGGTCACCCAGTTTTCTTGTTTACTTGGTTTTTTGGCCAAATTGAAAGCGACCTTTGTCCTGTGGATGTGACCTTTGACCGTCAGACTTGTTCATTGCTCAGGTTACCGTTAGCCGTCCTTTTGGCTAAATGTTGTGGTTATTACGGCATTTTTACGCAATTGACCTCTAGATGCTTTTGACTTGATTTGTGGGTCACCTGAAACCCTAAGACTCAACCTCAGGCTGTTGTTTTTTTAATCATACATGCCAAAACTCAAACGCAATAGTAGACATACAGATTCTATTTTTCATTATTAGTACTTGTGCTTTCCCCCCGGTGTGACTTTTACTTATGTTTGGTGACCTTTGATTTCATAAGTATTTAGATAGATTGGCAATTGCACACTTCTTAATAAAATGTGATATTTAGAGAAATACGTGGAACGACATGTGGGGGTATAGGCCACGAGTAACGATGTCTTTTTTTCTAATTTGTATATGAATTGAAAATATGCATGGCGTGGGTGAACATTTTTGAGAAACAAAATTGAAAAATTTGGGTGATAGAGGTAAAATTTAAGAAAATAATATAATTATTTTAATTTTTGTATATTTTTTGTTGTATGGGTTTTTTTTATATTTGTAGGTTTTTCCAGGGTTCCTAAGATTTCTTTTTAAACGGGCCTTTATAATATTAAAACAAAATGTTAGTGATCACGTTTGTACGTGTGCCGAATCCTGTAATAGGCTTTACTCGGCATGCAAATATCCGGAATTGCTTCCTTCCAGTTTCTGCTTGTTTAGTCCCGGGTGTTCAATGCGTTGAGTGTTCCATAATAAGTGTTCTTTTTTGATGGTCGCATTTTTTTTTCCTTTAAAAATATGAAAAAGAGGGATATGAAGCCCCTATTACTCTGTGTTAAATAGTTACGTTCACGTATGCCTCGGCTAAGTGTGTCCAAAAATCACATATCATTTGCATGAAACTCCCACAAATGTCCACTAGCTACCTAACCCTTCCCATCCTTTTCAGGATATTTCCCCTTGCCTCGCCCTTTCCCTTTTAAAGTAATTTTATATTTACATTATCATTTTATTTTATGTTTCTCTTGCGTTAATTTTACAGCATTTGTTAGCAGAATTGCGGTGCAAAAATTTTGCTGACATTTCAGGAATGGTAATTTAGTACTTGGTCGGATAATTTAAATGTTTCTTTAAAAAATATTTTGGAGTAAGGTTCCAAGATCTTTCGCTGATGCGAACCCTTGTTTGGTTCGAAGGATTTATGGTCCGATCCGGTACAATTTTAGACCATCAACGACTCTCTGTAAACGTGCAGCCCGTGGCTTGGATCATTGGATGGGATTCCCCGTGTGTGCAACGCTCTAAGCTTGTTCCACTTTTCATAAGGGTATTCTACTCCCGTTTGGGCATACAAGGTTCCATGGACCCTCCCCCTACGGACTAACCACTTTCCTAAGGAATTTTTGCCCACGAAATTTATACCACCAGGTAAGATAATACTATCAATTTAGCAAAGAAACCTAAAAAAATAAAGGCAAAACATTATTTCGAATTCGGAACACAGGGACCAAAATTAAAACACGGCCTCGTGTCCACAAATGATTGTGGAAACATCGGGGGGAAACATGCATCTATAAAGTTCTTGATGGGTTCTAATACAAGTCCAATCTACCAATATTATAATAAAATATACTATGTAATTTTTTCATATATTCATATTTTTTTTATTGTTTTGTTAATTAATTTGCATTTTAACATTGTTTACAGTCACGGGATGAAGTCATATCAAATAACATATAACGGGTTAACTGATTATTGTTTAATTCATGAATATGTCAATACCTAAACAGGACAAATATTCATAATTAATAGCTTGCTTTACTTATTTTTAATGACACTCGGCATTGGTGGACATGGGTTATATAGGGACCCGCACTAATTATCTAATTAACGGGCGATGGATATTGATAGTTTTGATTGAAAAGATGCGTAACCAAAGATAGACAAATACAATAACGTACGAGTCGGAAAAAGTACGTTTGCCCGTAAAACTGGCAAAATTTATTTTGCGAGCCCTAGAACGCTCCCTTTATTGCTTTGTGTTAATGACAGAAAAAAATAAACAAAATCGTAAGCGGTTCAAGGTACAGGTACCAAGAAGATTCCTTAAAAAGGACAATCTTCTGCATTTTAGTGCACATTTGGGAACATGACAAACAACAATTGCGGTTTTGTAAACTATATTGGATGATACTATTGACAAGGCATTCAATTCATAATCATCAACCTTATTGTGAAACAAAAGACATGCAGTTTTAAGTGTTACTTTTTCTGATAATCTGGTATATTTTGAAGTAGAAATCGCATTGCATGGACACACCAAGCTTCAAGGTACCATACTTCCTTTTAAAGGGAACTTCTTATCCAGTGCCAAGGCCAAATCACTATTGGTAGTAATCATCTGTAAATATCATTGCGTACAAAGTTGTGCCATTTACACACATGAAATATAGTCGCTTATGAATAGTTCCATTGCTATCAGTGTTAAAATATACCTACAAACAATGGAATTCTGTACCACAATTGTCTATTATAACATTGGAAGTATTGTTTTGGATATAAATTGGCTATAGAAGTTCATTCTACAGTTTAATTTGCAAGCAAAATTGCCATCGACCCAACCAATCAGAAAAAAACTGTAATAGCTACCTTTAGGTTAGGACTAGTTCATTTAGGCAAGCGGGAATGTCACTGTCACTAGTCGGTGCAAGTAGGTATGTATATCACTGACCATGGCCATGCATGGAAAGATGAGACTCTTGAACTCACAGCCAGTATTCAGCTAACAAGCTGGAGAAGTGTAAAACAATGGATGGGATGTCTACACAAAATTAAAGAACTGAGGTACCCTGCCTGAGGGTTTGGTCAATTCAGGATTAATCATCTGCTGCCTGGCAGAAGAAAAAAAAATTGTTTCCACCATTAATATAGTTACTTTTTAATAAATATCAGTAGCCTGGAAAAACTTGCTTCCAATGTCGTCAGTCTCATGGCCTACTTTGATTCATAACTAAACAATGGCAGGCCAGGTTGTTCAAACTTTATGTCTATCCTTGAAAAAAGTACAACCTTCTATTGGGTTAAACACTGGTATGAACAGTGCAGTTGTATCTGCCAAATTCCACATGTAGGCTATACGAAGTCGTGCATGCGTGGACACAAACAAAGTAATTATCTTCTCGTTCAATTAAGTAGCCTGGAAACTTGCTTGTTCGAATTTGTGGTGTTTGCAATGGGGGTCACTTGTTCCACATAATTACCTCGTGCCAATATCAAAAGTTGTGGTGAAAACTAGAAATTAGCGGTTCTCGGCTTTCCTGGTTTGCGGTTTGAGCGTTTCGTTGGTTTTGTTGGTTGATCGGATACACGGAACCTTATGTAAGGGGGCCCGCAAGTGAGATACTGCAATATAGGCAGATGCATGGCAGAATTGGCCACTGAGTCAGTTTAGATGACATTCAATTGGTTTTTGTTGTTTTTTTGTTTGTTTTTTATCCTCTATAGTGTTTTGGTGATAATTTTGAAAATTCAACTAACACATGAAAAAAATGCAATGCACAGGTACAACTGCAATCTTGCGATCCTCTGTTAATACCAGAACAAGATCCATTAAGCAAAAAAAAAGTTAGGCCGCACGCTTTCACAGTCAAAACTTAACGTTTATTATTTATAAATGTTTCAACGCCTTTATTTCATATAGCCTTCCCATTATTTTCTTAATTTTATAAACGCTACCGAAAACGTTGCAACGTGTTGTAATACACGATAACAAATAATAAACGTTCTTTACCCGTCCCTATATAAACAATTGATGTTTTCATTTAAACAGGCTGTTTATTTTTTAAACAGTAGGTGTTTCCCTTAAAATGGATAGCGTTTATTTTAAAATGGTTAGCATTTAAAATTAAACGTACCTGTTTAAAAAGAAACATTTCAGCGTATATAAAATCGGTGTTTATTAACTGTTATCAAAACAACGCTTTTACATTTTTTACTGTGTCACGTTGCAACGTTTTTGGGTAGCATTTATAAAATTGGGTAGTGTTTATAAAATAAAGAAAATAATGGGAAGGCTATATGAAATTAACGCGTTGAAACATGTATAAAATGTAAACGTTAGTTTTTACTGTGTTTTAATTAATTTTAGCGCCATTTTAGCCGCGTTTCTTTTTTTTTAGTTGTAAGAACTGAGAAAATTTAATTTTTTGTACAAAAATGCCTCACACATAGAAAATTTCATTTACAAAAAAAAATTAGCGATCCCAATTGATATTTTGTTTTATAAACTATAATAATTTTACAGTAAAATATGGTATGAGTTATGGTTGGAGGATTTCTGGGGAAATTTCTTTTTCACAAATGTTTTAAAAAATAAAAATAAAATAGCCACTGGAAACAAACTTGATTTTCTTTTTTGCCTTAGAGTTCGTGAAATAACCTCCTGATCTGAAAAATGGTAAGGTTGTGATTTGGTGAGAAGAGTGGTGGTAATATGGAATAATTAAAAGGTCGGCTTAATGTGTGATATGGGAGTGGACTTTTGACCCAAAACAAAGAAATCTGTCGTAAAGCAAACAAATAAATACGCACGCATACGCACACACACGCACACACACACGCATACACACACACACGCACACATACAGTCTAGGAAATTTTGGAAGGTTGCATTTTTTTGCTATGTTTGATAAAACTTTTATATGTTGTAGAGTAGACCCTAGGAAGTCTAAATAGTATTATATAGCTACACTTTTTTCGATGTGCAAGGGGAATAGCCAGCAATTTCAAAATGGCCGCAATTTTTTCAATATATTTTACTAATAATCAACATGTTTTGATATTAAATGTGTATATTACAGTAGAAATTCACGGAATATCAATGAGATATCAAATTAAAATGAAATATTCCATGATTCTTGCATCAATAAATGCTACCTGGGTGCCAAAAATTTCAAAAAGGGGCCGCCATTTTGACGACTGTTTGTGCCTATCTTGTAGCACAATGAAGGGGTGAATATTATTCTAAATGATTTCATTTCCCACAATAATAGTGTAACCCTATTTGGTAAATATATTTTAATTATCATAACATAACTGTATCCAAGCATAAGTGTGTTACAGAAATTTGAAAAGTAGCTACAATTTTTGTTTCAACATGTTGCCAGTAATTTCAAAATGGCCGCCATTTTTTATATATATTTTTTACTAATAGACGATGTTTTATGGTACAGTAGAAATTCACTACATATATGAAACTATGGATGCCCCAAAATCTCTCGTTGCACCTTTTAATAATTTATTCAATAATTTGTAATAAACATAAATATCTGGAAGAGTGTACTGTACATAGTCTTATTACACTGAAAACCGGTCCCTGCTTCAAGCTTTAAGATGTCAAATACGCATTGTTTATGACTCAATGTTGATGTTCTGTTAAATGTTCAATATAGCCTTCCGTAGGGGAGAAGCAGCGAACCGTCCTGTAGTCTGCCCTGTCAGTAACTGCTTGCCATTGAAGCTAATCTCCACACCATGCACCAAACACTGTTTTTCCATAATATCATTTCTCAAGTATTCCCATATCATGACTAGAGGCCAGTGCAGGCCTTTTCTAAGGTCTGCCTTGACTACAGCTTCATTGAATGTGGAGGGTTTTTCTAATGCAAAAAAATAACATCATTGCTGACATGTAGAACAATCTCCAATGCGATGTCCTACACTGTTAAAAAAATGCCCGTAAATTTACGGAAATTTCTGGCAGCAGTATTTCCAGTCATTTTTAGGGTAAATTTACAGAAATTTCTGTCAATTAACGGAAATTTGACAGTAATTTTACAGAAATTTGTCTCATATTATGGAAAAAATGTGTATTTTAACAGAATTTTTCCGTAATTTAAATTACGGAACCAAAAAAAAAAAATTCCGGAAATATTGCTGCCAGAAATTTTTGAAATATTTCCGTAAATTAACATTTTTTATGTTTTTTGTTTTTTATTTTTATTGTTTTTGTAAAACAGATTTTCCGTAAATTTACGGAAAATCTGTTTTCTTAATTTACGGAAATTTTTAACAGTGTATGTCTGCAGGAAACCCACAGGGGAACTGAAAGTCATCGTCCAACCATACCAGGAATGGTCCTTGATATCTAGAGACCACATCGACAGTATGGAAGTGCTATATATGTGAAAACAGGCATCGTTAAGCAACCTCAGTGTCTGCTGACAACAAGTCCTCACCATTGAGCTCAGCTCTGTCATAGTTACATCAGTACAAACCTCCATCAGTAGATTCCAAGCACCCTCAATTCAATCTTGTGAATTTCACAATACCCTCATTTCATCATTTGCAATTTCAACAGCCATATTACCCAATGGGTCTACAATGAACCAATAAAGACGGAAAAGCTGTCGAAGAATGGTTTGACTGTCAACATCACTACGTCTCCTTCACGACCCTAAGTTGCCGCCATCATTTTAAAGTGCCCGTTGGAAGAGAGGTTACAACCCTGATCTAGCTATTGTTAGCAAAACATCTCTAACCTGTATAGCAAGATCGTTCTCGAATCTGTTCCACTAACTCAACATTGACCAATCGGTATCCATGTTAACGCTGCAGTAAGACAAAACAGTGCCATTTAAGCAGCACTTTAACTATAAGAAAGCAGACTGGTAAGGATTCACTGATAAACCTGGATCAGAATGTGAAGAGGATTGCTCCAAAACCCCATAACCATGACAAATTTGCCCAACTAGTGAACAAGACTGCCCGGAGATTCATACCCAGAGGCTGTAGGACGAAATATATACCAGGCCTTTCGAAGGAATGTGCTAGAGAATATCAAGAGTATATTACCATATTTGAAGTTGATCCCTTTTCGGCTGAAACAACTGCTAAAGGTGAGGAAGTTTTGGAGAGGATCTCCCAGGAAAAGATCAAAAACCTGGCATACTTTAATAGAATCCACCGATATGACCCATAACAGCAAAAAGCATGGTCTACCATCCGAAAGCTCCGAGGGGATCCAACAGAACCTCCACAGCAGCCTAATGTCACACCTAACCGAGTTGCCCACCAACTGCTTTTAAATGGCAAGTGCAGCAAGAAGCCCAAGAAGATCAAACTAGACCGTAAGAGGTTTAGTGGCGACCCTGGTTTCACTCGCCCCTTCAACATGGACGAATTGGAATCCGGTATTGCTAAACTTCAACCAGGGAAAGCAGTAGGCCTTGACAACATCTCAACTGAGCCGCTGAAAAAATCTCGGCCCAGTAGTAAAGGAATGGCTTCTTGAGCTCTACAATTGCTGCCTTATTTCCCACAGGTTCCCAAAGATCTGGAGGAAAGCACTTGTTATGGCACTCCTAAAGCCTGGGAAAGATCCATCCAATCCCAAGAGCTACAGACCAATATCACTCCTCAGCCATACCTACAAGCTCTTTGAACGTCTCCTGCTCAATCTATCGCACCTGTGATAGACGAACACCTCATACCAGAACAAGCAGGTTTCCGGTCAGGCAAATCAACAACAAGCCAAGTACTCAACCCAACTTAACACATTGAGGATGGTTTCGAGAAGGGTATGGTAACCGGAGCTGTGTTCGTTGACCTATATATCAGCCGCCTACGACACTGTTAATCACAGATGCCTAATCCATAAGATTCTGGAAATCACCAAGGACATCCGCTTGACTGAGCTTATCAGAGGATTGCTGGCAAACAGGATGTTCTTTGTTCAGCTAGGAGCAAGGAAGAGCCGATGGCGTAAGAATGGACTACCACAAGGGAGTGTGCTTGCACCTCTCCTGTTCAACATCTATACCAACGACCAACCTAGGAGTGCAGGAACCTGACGTTTTATTTATGCAGACGATCTTGGAATTAGCGCACAAGATGCCGACTTCACAGTTGTCGAAGAGAGACTCTCCAAAGCTCTGGATGAACTCACTCCTTATTATGAGGAAAACCACCTACGTGCAAATCCATCTAAGACACCGGCGTGTGCTTTCCATCTACGCAACCGTGAAGCCAAACGTCATCTTAAAGTTACCTGGTCTGGAACACCCCTGGAGCACTGTGATAACCCTGTCTACCTAGGAGTTACCTTGGACCACACTCTCTCTTATAAGACCCATATCGAGAAGACGAAGAGTAAAGTATGTTCACGCAATAACATCTTGAACAAACTCACTGGCACAAGATGGGGTCCTCGCCCACATACACAAAGATCGACGGCACTTGCCCTGTGCTACTCATGTGCAGAGTATGCTCGCCCTGTATGGGAAAGATCAACCCATGCCAAGAAGCTTGATTCAGCGTTAAATGCCTCCTGCCGGCTTATTTCAGGACGCCTCCGTCCAACATCAACGGAAAACTTACATCCTAGCAGGAATTGCTCCACCAGACATCCGTCGTAGCGTAGCGAGCATGCAAGAGCGTAGCTGCCAAGTATCTAATGTGAAGCGAAGCACCCTATGTCTGGACAGATACCTGCTGCCAACCGCCTTAAATCCAGCGAGAGTTTCTTAAGCAAAGTCCAACCTCTTGAAACAGTCTCTAAGGAGCTGAAGAGAGTCGCCCTGTGGAAAGAAATCAACCACTGAACCAAGTAACATCTATTGGTATTGAACCTGGTGAGCATCTCCCACCTGGAGCTGATTCCTCATGGGCTGAATGGCGATGCCTCAACAGATTGAGAACCAGAATTGTCCGATCTAAGGTTTCCTTGCAGAAGTGGGGCTACCTGGATGCAGATCAGGACACTACCTGTGGTTGTGGAACAGCACCGCAGACAATGGAATATCTCTTGGTCTGCCCGCTGCTGGAGCAACAATGCACAAACAAGGACCCTGCGGAATTCAGTGAAGCAGCCAGACGTTGTGCCCGTCTCTGGCTGGATCATATTTGAGAAGCACAGTGTTAAGACACGATAAGAAGAAGACTGAGAGATCAAGGCGCATATGCAATGAACAACAAGAACAAACAAAATATAAAAAAGCAAAGAATTAATAAGCATAATAGTGAGATTTTAACAGTTTTTTTAAGCTTGTTACTGAGCATGCCTCTCTTATGTTACGTGCGAGGCAGTTCCATAGTCTTATACATACATATACAAACGGCATTTGATATAGCG